>APFE031025856.1:2872-88870 GCA_000404065.3 Pinus taeda
AGAAAGAGTGCTTAAAAATATGAAAGAGCTTGAGAAGACAATTGACCTGGATTATGTGCAGCAGGTACCTTTTAGACTGCCTTACTCAGTAGGAGAAGGGACCTCGGTTACAAGGACTGCACCACAGGCACCTTCTACAACAACAGCAGCAATAGACAAAGGCAAAGGCATAATGGGTGCAGAGGATGAAACTGGCCGCCATAGGTATCCCCAACAGAACAGAAGCAGGAGGAACTGGCCGCCATAGGTATCCCCAACAGAACAGAAGCCGTTCTCATTGCCAAGAAAGTGCTCACTCTCAGGAATTATGTACAAGCTGTGGAGAGGAAGTGCTATGAGATCACAGTAGATGTGGAGCAATTCAAGGTCAAGTTGGCAAAACTGCAAGCAAAAGGCCTGCCCAGCCTCCTAACTGGTGTAGGAAAATTAGTCTCCCAGGATCAGTTTTCCAACAGAATGGCAACATATATTGAGAATCAGATTACTGCATCTAGCAGTACATCTGAACAGACAGGGCCTCCCTTAGGACAATGTTTATATGATAAACTGGGAGGCCTATTTTTTATTGAAAATGAAGTGAACCACCTTTTTGAGACTCCTCCTAATTTTTATAAGTATACAGAGGCCGATGAGACCTTAATAAAGATTAGGAGGCATCAGATGCCTAAGGAAGACTGGTGGCAAGCAATGCTTCAAATTCTGCCACGGTAGCTCCAGTTGTTCGGTCACTGCCAGCTCTAGGTCAATACAAGACAAACAGAAGGATAAAGTGAGCATTAAAAGCAGCTGAATACTGACTCAGCATGTAGACTATGACGGCTAGCCAAAAGATAAAGAAATGCGCAAATTTTGGCGGTGTACCCTTAGCCAACTCCAAGAGCCACCAAGTCAACAGTCTCTGACCATTTTCTGACAGCTAAGGGACTAAAAGTGATTACAGCATTTACTCTCTCAGCGGCTGCACTCCAGCAGTTGGTTGAGCATTTATGGAACATTTACTCTCCATTCAGATATTTTCTTATGTAAATTTTGTATATATACTCCCCTTAGTAACGCATAAGGGGTTGGTAATTTTTAGTCTGAGGCATGTATACTCTGTACTTTCAGAAAATTTTAATACAAAGAGCAATTCCAGCTCAGTGATTTCCTGGAACTCTGGTGTCTTGTTGATAATCTAAGTGCTGTCGCAGAATCCCTGTGTTGTCTGGTAGAATGATATGTTTTCTTTAAACTCTGTTCTGTTTCCCTATGTTATTTCATTCTCATGTTTCCATCATATCTGGCAATAAAGAAAAAGAATAGTTCAGGACATGTTTCTTCGCACCCTGTGCTCAATATTATATTGCTGTAAATGTTTTCTTCAGGATTAAAATAGACATGAATTCTTAAACGCTCATGTTATATTTAGTTCCATGTTGTGAATGTTATCTAGAAATTCTTAAATGCTTCCAGGTAACAATTGCTTTCTTTTCATATCAGTTTATAGAAAGATCCTTAATTGCCTTTCTTATACTGAACATATCATACCCAAACTCAATTTCAAAGTATTATTCCTCAGACAATTATCTTGCTCTGCAGCTTTCATTACAAGTATCAACACAGCACACCAAACCAAAGTACCACTGACTCCATTGCCCAATGTCATGCAAGATTCTGGTAAGAGCATACACGTTTTGACTGAACCTTTCCAACCAAACAATTAAACCAAAGTTGAGCTTCACATCTAGCCTAAAATACCATCAGAACAGAGACAAATCATAAAGAGAGAGCCCTCTCTGATTACAGCTTGGCTAGAAGCTGTAATCCAAAGATTGGTTAGTGGTTACCCCGGCCGTATTCCCTTAGAGTCAAAGGGAACAACCTGGGTGTCAACAGCTAGCAGCACTCCCCCAGTCTGTTGTGTAGCCTCATACACTACTGCATAAAACTATGCACCTTGACATACAACTGCCCCTAATTTCACACCTTTATGCACCGATGGACACCACTACATGCTACCATATCACTCTGAATTAGTTGGTATCCTTGTTGTGTTGATGTAATTGTCACTCCATGAGGAAATTCAATATGATGAGAATCACTCCTCCTACTCCACGATGCAACTACACACACCACTACAAACCACCATGCACCTCCATGCTCCTCTGCATACCACTTCTCCTCACTACATATCCCTATACACCATTGGATGCCATGGTCTAAGACTGAGTCAATATGCATCAACCCACATCCTATCAGTATCACCATCTCCACTATCTCATCTCCATAACCTCTGATAAGTGGACCTCCCCTCTTAATCCTCCCTAAGAGATTTGATAGGAAAATCTCCCTATGTGCTAGTGGTGGTGTCACAACGGTGTCGCTCCTTAGTGACCCCTATTCCCCATACATCCACGAGAAATCCTTGTCTCCATACAAGGCACTGTCAGGTGGCTTGTCAATGCCACCTCCTTCGAAAATCTCTAGCTAGAGTACACTGATCATTGTATGACCACAGGCATGACCAACATGCTAATACAATTCACGAAGTCTACCTACTCCCTTGTCAATCCAACCTATCACTAGTGTTGTCCAGGGATTTGATGGAGATATGAAAGTGTTTGTACGATCAATCACTAGATCCACCACTCCATTAATACCATCACTAACCAAATCCATTATGGGATGGGGAATCCCACCCAGATCCCAACCATAATCTGACCCACAAGATCCTCTGGTAACCCATGGCCCCTACTGAACGATTTCCTTGGCTATGGATATATATAGAAACCTAGCCTACTCTATTGGGTACTTACTCAATACAACTTGCCACCCAACCCTGTGAGAGGGATTAAATGCAAGAACACTAGTACACGTAACAACTTTACCATGCAAATGTTACACAACTCATATCACCTCGTCTCATTGGCCTGGTCAATACATGTGTTATATCTAGGTAACTTTGTCTCTCTATGTCCAATGTGCATAAGTAACCTAACAGTGTTGGAAGCCCCATCTATGTATCCCTGAACAGGGTTGTTATGGCACTCTAATATATACATAGACCATTTTCCAAACTAAATCTAATTTTTCAACAAAGGAATAATATTGCTTGTCCTATTGCATGAGAGAAAACTTCTCATCTAATTGCAAGGAAATAAATGCTTAGAAATGAAACTCTAATCTATTGCAAAAAACAAATGACAAGAAAATAAATCTAGTCTAGCTACATAAAGTAAATAACATGAAATCAAACCTAAACCACTACACCCAAAATAAATCCTATTAGAGTTTCAAACTTCAATAAATGCTTCAAGAAATAACAATGTAAATTATTCTTGTGCTATTGAGTTCATGATCTCAACAACTAACCCTAATTGCATAAATAAATTGCAGTGATGAAAAGAACGGTTCTAAGTGGTTTGTGATCTTCCTCAAGCTTGGTTCCAAATACTAGAAGACATTGGGAAGGGTTAATAAGCAGAAACTAGGCTTAAGGATCAATTCTGGTCAAGTTTTGATGGATTATGAATTGTGATTTAGGATGTTACATGATGCCCTATAATGTTATAGTGTTACATCCGATAACATTCCAAGGGCTTAGATAATTATCTAAAGGTTAGGAATAATGGTAGAAGGTTGAAGAAGGGTATGGAAGACCTCCAAGATTAGTACTCGTCAAGAGCCCATCATGCAAAGGGAGCAAATACAAATAATGGCCTCTAACAAATCTATGATGATTTTTTTTTGTGCATACCTCTTGAAGAAATGAATGAGAATGGAAGGAGGGTGCTGATAGTAGGGTTAAAAATGAAAATGACAGTGCTCTTCCCTGCAAGTGAGTACTAGCACCTGCATACAAGAAGGTTATTCAACTAGCAAAGCATCAAACTGTAAGGAATGTCAAAAATATTAATTGTAGAAACCTAAATTATAAAGGAAAGGATGAGTTGAATTTTAATCAAGATCTAACTATTGCATCAAGAGAAGAACTATACTTTTGTGCTTTCCATTACAAAACCTACAACCACACTTTCCAAGAGTAATGATTGACAAATCTGTAGAGGCAAACTTTTTACATAAATAGATATTACAAAAAGGGAACATTTCTAAACTAAATGTAGGAAAGAAATTGCATGAAAAAATGTAAAAGGGAGAGAGACTAGAGTGCTTGGGTTGGGTCCTAACCCAAGGGAACTCAACCCTCTAAAACACACTCAGACTGAAGGCACCAAAATTATTTTCATTTATCTCCAAAATCATTCAAGTACATGATATGGGAATTGAAATGACAAGTAACAAACTTCTAGCTCTAGCCATCACTATGCTCCTAGAAAAAGTCAAATTCCGTTGGTTTGTCTAGATCCTTTATTTATACAAAATGAGTGAGGGGGCAGGCTCCTTGGAAGGAGGGCTAACTCCCTCCAAAACCCCTATAAAAATGGATCTATCCCCCTAATATCCTGCAGCCATTGAGTGAAGTAACTACCCAATAGACAGCCAAGTTGTTGGTGTGTTAATGTAGGGAACAAGTATGTTACATTCCCTCCAACTGGTCTCCAATGTAATTCTACACAATAAATACTATTTTTCCTACACATTCAAAATTTTAAGCTATAGGATATGACAAATATTCCTTAATATCCTAATAAACACATTATAGTCCAAAAATATGTCATCAAATGCAAAGAGAGAGGTAAATGTATGTTGAAGGATGACCAACTAGGCCTTGATTTATACCTATTTCGGAGGCCCATCATCATCCCCCTACTAAATATGTTACTCACCCTTTGATAAATTCAACCACTTAGCCACATCTCCTTCATAGCCTTGGTGGCCTCCCTGACATCCCAAGGTAGCTTAGATGGAATGACTTGTTGAGGGTGGAAACCTGCATTCTTCTCTATTTCTACCCATTCTTGTTGCTCTTTTTCCCACTCTTTTCTTTCTTATAGTCCCAATAGAAAAGGAGGGTTGAATTTAAGCCCAATCCAATTGATCTATAACCTCTAAACTATTCTCTTATACAAGTGTGTTATTTCCAAGGCATTTATTAGTCTTTATGGAGAGTGGTACTTTCTGATTCTTACGCTATGTGGTAAAGACTGCCATTACTTTGTCAAGCCTGTAAGCTCTCAGTTCCTAGTAACTTGAAAATATATTCAAAGTGAAAGATAGCTTGTTCTTTATTTTCTATGTAGGATGGTGTCAATCTAGGGTCTTCAACAATGAGTCTATGATTGTTTGTGACAAGTCTAGGGGCTCTCAATTATGCTCTGATCCATAAATGCTCATTGGTCTCCCTAGTCATGATCCTTTTGGCTTCCTCAACCCTTGCTTCTTCATGAGGAAGCCAAGAGGCCAATGCCATTAATTGTACATCTCCCATCCTGGAGTTGGGATCCCAAAAGTTCATATCAACCAATATCAGGTTATGCATATAGAATTCAACCATTCTAGCTTTGTCCTCAACACTAGATTTATGACAACATTTAATAAACTTTTTGTAATCTTGAAAAGGGAGTGAACCATATTGTGCTAGCGTTTTGATCTAAAACCGGATCCGCTATTCTTTAAGGAACATTGCATAGGTTTTTGAGGGGTTACTCCATTGAATGTCTTCCATAGTCAAGCTTTCCATGGTTGTAAGTTGCCCATCTTTCTTCTATAGCTAGTCCTTTAGTCTCCTATTTTTTATTTGCAGTTGCTCTCTCATATTTTACTCTTTGAATCTCAAGTTATCCATCTCCTCACCCACCTTCTTCATCTTTTCTTCCATCAGACCCAAATCCTCAACCCCTTTGTACTTTGCAATTTGCATCCATTAATGGATTTTACCTCTTTCTTTCTCTATCTCAAGAAGGATTGGAACTACAAACTTGGTAGGTATTATTTTTCCTACTTCAAAGAACGCATAATGGCACCCAAGGTCTAGTTGATGATTAGGTTCTTGCAACTCTTGTGACCCTTCACCTCATTCTTGTAGTTGTGCAACACTTTCCTGTAAGACTTCCTTGCCTTCCTATGGCACTTCTTTTCCTTCCTATAGCACTGCCCTACCTTCCTATAGCATGGCATATTCCTCTTGCAGCTTGAGGGTCTATTTATTCCTAGTCCCCATGCTTCTTCATTTCTTCTGTGAGGCTTGTGTCTATTTTCCTTTGTCTTTGATGGATTTTATTTCTTTAGTTTGTTTCTTATTTTTCTCTAATTCTCCCTTGATGGTGATGGGGGTGGTTGAGGAAGGTTTAGGCTTCCCTTACTTAAATATATTACTTCTCCTCCTCTTTAAATATATAGGGCCTTGCCTTGGCTTCCTCCCCTTGTGCTTGACTAGTGTACTTAAAGTTGCTAGGGTGTAAACCACTTCTTCCTTAGTATTTCCTTCTAAAACACTTGCATGTTTCTTTTGTCTTCTTCTTTTTTGAGGTCTGGAAGGTTTCTCAATGACCTTTGGGGTACTTTTCTCTACTTCTTATGTCACTTTAGGTTTCGATGAGTCCTCCATAGGTATAGTTGGATCAATAGCTTCCTTTGTTTCTCCTTCTTCTTCCACTATATTATTCTCTAATTTTCCTTCTTCCTCTATATTTTTTTCTAATTTTTATTCCTCATCTTCTTCATCAACATCTTCTCCCCCCTTTGCTTCTTATTCTTCTGCATAATCATCATTTTTTTTCTCTCCAAGTTTTAATAAACCTTGGGCTTATGTTTCAAGAAAATCCTCGCTGTCCATGTCCACAAAATCTGTCCATGACATAGGGTTTTGAATATTCTCTAGTGCATCTATGAAAATGAGCCTTATGAGCCCATGGTGAAGTGCATACTAATTTTTTCCCCCTATGAATCTTTAGCTCATCTCTATTATGAACTAAAAAGGAAAATGAGGAATGTTTAATTTTCCTGGGATAGGAGTATCCATCTGAAACCTTAATTGATAGAGTATCCTAAACTGATAAACATAGAAAACACTAAGTGTCCCCTCACATGATATGTATTTTATAATGTGATAGTCTACCTCATCCCATGGATAGGGTAGACTCTCTCTCCTTACTCCATTTTTGTCTTCAATCTGTTGCTAGGAAAAGGTTCTTCTTGGTTACGATAGCCTTTGTTCTCTCTTCCTTGCTCCAACTTATTCCTAGAGGTAATGAGGTCACCTTTCTAATAATTTCTTCATTTATATGGATGATGAGCCGCCTCACAATAGTGGTCGAATTGTCTTCATTAGGGAACTTTGAGGAATAAAATGGGCCTCGTAAGGAAATTATAAAATAATAGTGGAAATAATGAAATAAGATTAGATTACATCATCAAATTTTAGATGAAAAAAAAAATTAATAAATAAATATATATATAATATATTATATATATTTCACTCATATTTTCAACTTATCTCCCTATGGGTTTACTCAACTTTCGAGTGGAAACACTCATTGGATGAAGAATTTGATTCCTCATCCAAGGAGTACCCATGTTTCATACTTTCGATGGACCCTACTACACAAAAAATGAGAAATACATGAAAAACGTGATTTCAATAACTTTTTTTCATGTATTTCTCATTTTTCATGTATTAGGGTCCATTGAAAGTATGCAATATGGGTACTCCTTGATGAGGAATTAAATTTTTCATCCAACGAATACTCCCGCTCAAAATTTGAGTAAAACCTTAGGGAGATAAGTTGAAAATACGAGTTGAAAAAAGTAGTTTTATTATTTTATTATTTTTAAATCTTTTTACTTTTTTACTCCAAAAATGGTGAATCATCCCCCATGGTTGACATCATCATCTTGAACCCTATAGGTTCTTATAAAGTTGATTTTTTTTGTACATTTTTCTTAGGAGGCCCATTTTAGACCTCAAAATTCCCCTAATCTCCTCGAGGCTAGAGGCCTACTGCAAACTCATGAGTAATCTCATCATCAAACCCATTGAATTTCTCAAAGAACCACACCCATTAGTGATTTGCAAATATATCCTTGATAGGAGGGTGTTGGTGAATCCATGATGAGTCTGTGGGCTCTGTTCAATTAAAACCACCCCCATGACTTTCATTGGGGTTTTTCCAAAGTTTTGCAAGGCAATTATCCTATTAATTATCAATTTTAGAGATTTTCTGAGAAAATTAGGGTTTCAGAACAAGAGAAAAAGGGAGCAAATCACTCTTTCTAGTTAGGTAAAGGAAAATTTTCATGCCCAACTTAAAAACAAGTCCATTTCCATTTATCATTCTTAATTCAGAAAAAAAATATTCATACTTCAATTTTTGTTCATTTCCAAATATTTTCTACATGGTGTTCTATGAGAAAAAAATGAACAATTATGCAGGATTATTGTCCATAGGAAGTGAGGAGAAATAGGTACCTACCCTTCCCTTGGAGGTTCCTTTATGAATCTATGGTTTTGTGGATGAAATTGCCCAATATTGGGCTCTTGTGCACCCCTTGTGATAGTATTATAGCACCTGAGAGCGATCCTACAACACACAATCTGAATCTTGTAGCAACTATCTCAATCTTGTACTAGTTGTCTCAATCATGTAGTAGTTCTCTCCCCACCCTGTATCCCCTCTGTAACAATCTATGGGACCCTTGGTATAGATAGCTCGACTCTCGATAGTGGTAGTGGGCTTCCTTTCCTTTTATAGAAGGTAACTTAAAGCTAAATGAGGCTTGAGCCTAATTTTATGCTATCGGTGGTTGGCTGGTGGGCTTAGTGCACTGTATGAGTCAGCCCCCACCTACCACCTTCATAACTCAACCATAGGCCCATTGGCCCACCCCGTCATATTCATCAGCTTTTTCAATTTTCCTTTATCCTCATGTTTTATGAGAGAGGAAGACAACTCCAACTAACCGTTTGAGGGTGGCCAAGGCTATTGAACCAATTCTAGCCTACAAAACCTCATCGCTCATGCATTGAAAACATTTTTAAACCATGATGCACTCAAGGGGAGAGGTTAAGATTTTTTCATACCCGTGCCTACCTGGTGATGCTTGATGATGTGTTAATCAGTTGATGCTTACATGACATTTCTGCACATGGGTGAGGCTACTTTGGATTTCTTCTGAGATGCCATTTCTTTGTATTCATTGCTCCATGCATTAGCTTGAGGAAAAATAAATAAATTTCTTTTGTTAATGAAAGCTTGATGATGCAGGTCCTTTAGAATACAGATGCCATAGTGGATTAGATGATGTTTTATTTTGGTGAAAAATAATCATATAACAACTTGTAGAGGCTCATGTAAATGCTTAGGATTAGGGTTGTAGTCCTCCAATCCTCCATGGTGATTAACTTTTGGTATCTAGTGCCTTAACTATGCTCCTATAGGGTATGTGTAAACTATTATAGGATTATGTCTCTTCCTGTAGTAGTCACTCAAACCTTGCTAGGACCTTTAATTCCTCCATGTATTTATTCAAAAAGAGTTGATAATTTATAAGAAAGCTAAGAATGGGTGCAATAGGGATTTTTTGTGATAGAAACGTGAATGAAGGGATGAAAAGAAATACTTTTGATGGAAAGAGGTAGAAATCAAGGTGGGAAACATGCCAGCTAGTGTGGCAGATGGATGATAAGGCTATTGTGGCCCCACTCCCTTGTTCTTGAGTGAAAAACACACAAATTTCTTCTTCTTCCTATACCAATTAGTATCTTGTAGTAGTTCTAGGACAATCTTATAGCAATTCAGGGTTGTGGAAGAATTAGGTCAGGAAGGGCATTCGATGGCAGGAAATATTGGGGAAAATCAATTGAGGGATGGAGTGCATTCAGAGAAGTAATTTGGAGGATGTGGAAGTGAATTTTTGAAGATGAATCCCTGAATGCTAACCTCCATTGGTTGTCACTAGGACCCTATAGAAATGTCAGAATAATGTAAGCTTTCCCTTTTCTCTTCTTTGTTTTTTCTTATTCTTTTTTGTCTTTTTCTCTTTTTCTTTTTAGGCCTATACGCTACTACCTCTAAGTAGGTTTTCAACATATAGGACTGCCCCAGTTTCCTCAAATAAGATTTTCACCTATGGATCTTTTATTTCTTTTCATCATTTTTTTAGCTCTTGGACTACATTATAGAGGTTTTCAGTCCAAGGGCTTGCCTCAAGTGTATAATGAGGTTTTCACGCAAGATTTTTTCTCCTTTTTTTTTACTATTGATCAAACATTGGATGGATTGGGAGTTTTGAGGATCCTAATCACATTCAGTTATTTTCTTATTGAATTGGTAAACTCCTCTTTTGACATAGGTTTCTTGTTAAGCTTCAACAAGTAACCATTTACTAACAGTGGAACTTTCTCCTCATCAATTGTTCTAATCTGGAAAGAGCCATTTTCATAAAAAAAATTCCACCAGGTAGGGACCTAACCATCTTGTCATCAAATTTCCCTTGAAGTCCTTGAATTTGGAGTCATACAAGATGAATCAATCACCCTCCTGGAAGGTCCTTTCCATGATGCTTTTGTCATGCCAAATATTCATCTGCAATTGGACCACCTCAGTATGCATGAGGGCCTACAACATAAGTTCATCAAGTGAATTGAGTAGTTACAACCTCTCATGCTAAGCTTTGGTGATGTCTAGGTCCAATTGTGTTGTCGTTCTAAGGGTGTTGTACTCAAATTCATTGGACAATAATGGTTTTTTCCATAAACTAGCTCAAAGGGAGTGAATGCAGTGGAGGTTTTCAAGGTCATATTATAGGCCCAAGTGACCTCCATAAGTATGAATTCCCAATCCTTTTTGTTGTTGTTGGAAACCTTGGTTAGGATACTTTTCAAAGCTTTGTTTGTTACAACCACCTTCCCATTCACTTGAGGAAGATAGGGAGTGGATTTTCTATGCTTGATGTGATGTTGCTCCATGATCCCCTTAATCAAATTAGAAATGAATTAAAACCCTTATTTAGTGACCAACTCCCCCAAGAAACCAAACTTATAGAATATTTTTTCCCTCAAGAAATTTTCCATCTTTCTTTCCGTGGCTGCTTTGACTCCCTTCACTTCAACCTACCTTGTCAAATAATCAGTGCATACAATGTAGCTATTTTTTCTGGATGGGGGTTCAATTGGTCCAATGAAATCCATGTACAACTTCACAAATGGCTTAAGATTCACTTGAGGTTGCAATCGAATTTCATCATTTGGTGTAGGCTTGCCTGCCCTTTGACATTCATCACATCTATCAGTTTACCTCTTGGCACCTTCGTGTATGGTAGGCCAATAGTATCCTACTTGGAGAATTTTGAAGGATGTCCCCTTGGCAGAAAAATGGCCCCCACAGGATCCATCATGGCATACTGAGATGATTTCAAAGACCTCATCTTCCCTTATACACCTCCTCAAAATATTATTTGGTCCCAATCTAAAAATATTTCCCCTAATCCAAGTATAAGGGGCACTTTTTCTGACGATTCTTCTCTTTTCATTGGAGGATAGGTTGGGAGGAAATTTCCCATCAAACAAGAAGTTTTCTATGTTAGTAAGCTAAGGTGACAACAATGAAATGGAAAATAGGTGCTCATCTAGGAGCTGATCATTTGTCATCTCTTCATTCTTTACATCAAATGTTAGTTTGGACAAAAAATTTACAACCACATTATCCTTTCCTAGCTTGTCAACAATGGTTAGATCAAACTGTTGCAATAAAAATAACCATCTAATGATCCTAGAATTGACATTATTTTTGTTCATTAAGCACTTAATGGTTGCATGATCAATATGAAAAATAACTTGGTACCTAGTGAAGTAATTTCGAAACTTGTTCAAGGAGTGCACAACAAATAAGAGTTATTTTTTAGTAACTGTGTAGTTGAGTTAATCCTTGGATAGATTATTAATGATAAAATAGATGACATAAGGAAAACTACCTTCCATTTTTCCCAAGGCTACTCCTATAGCTCTGTCAAATGCATCTATGTGGATGTGAAAAGGCAAGGCCCAATTTGGTTCTATGAGAACTGGTGCAGTGGTCAATTTCTCCTTCAGCTCTTAAAATGCTTCTTGACACTTGTTTGTCCAACAAAAATATGAATATTTAGTTAGTAATCCAAACAATGGTGAGGGAATCTTACTAAAATCCTTGATAAATCTCCTATAATATACAACTATTCCTAAGAAACTCCTAACATCCCTTTGTTTGAAAGGGACAAGGACCCTTTTGATATTATAATTTTTGTTAAAGTCAACTTGGATCCCTTCCTTAGAGAGGAAGTGGCCTAGGACAAACTCCTCATTCATTAAAAATTCACACTTTTCTAGAATTAGTGAGAGATTCATAAAACACTTTAAAAATTTACACAGGTTGGAAAGGGATCCTTGGAAATCATCCCCATAAGGAGTGAAGTCATCCATATAAATTTCAATTGTATCATGAACAAGATCAGAAATAATAATCAACACTTCCCCTTGGAAGGTTGCGAGGGAATTACGCAAGCCAAAGGGAAGGACCCTACAGGAAAAGGTCCCCCATGGACATGTGAAGGTGGTCTTATCCTGATCCTCATGGCTTATCTAGATTTGATTGTACTCACTAAAACCATGCAAGAACGAAAATAACCTCTTCATTGCAAGACCATCCAAAACTTGATCAATAAAAGGTAAGGGAAAATGATCTTTATTTGTAGCCTAATTAAGTTCCCCGTAATCAACATAGATCCTCCACTCCCATTCTTTTTTGGCAAAATAACAAGAGGTGGCGCCCACTTATTGTCTGAAATAGGGTAAATGAATCTTGCATCTACTGATTTCGGAAATTCTTCTTTCACAATGTCCTTAAGGGAAAGGTTCATTCTTCTCTAGGGCTTACACACAGGTTTACATCCCTCTTTAATGTATATTTGATATGTGCAAATTGATGGATGCACCCATTTCATTTGTTTATAGTCCCAAGAAAAGGCATCAAGATGTTATCTCAACACATTGAGAAATTTCTCTTCTTGTTCTATTGAAAGGGAAGGACTATTTTTTAGGGTTTTAGATGGACTGATTTCCACAATTTTGGCACGATCTTAATTAGAACCAATAATAAATATTTCTTCCCAGGAGTTGTTTTTAGGTTTCCCTAAAAATTCCTCTGCTAGTTCATCAATTTGCGTGGCAACATGATGTTGATTTTATAGAAAATTGTTAATAAGATCATCCCCATCTAGTTTCCTACTTCCAATAATGGTTTCTAATGTACAGATTGGGTTGGGGGGTGACTGAAAAATTATTCTTCTACTTCCTCTACCTACATAGGAAAATCATGCTCAACAAGGGTTTGAGTAGCGAGTATAATACAATATTCTTTGTGAGCTTCCCATTTTTTAGTGTCATGTTTACAACTCTACAACTAATATAAGCATCAACACTAGCTAACCAAGGTCTCCCTAAGATGAGAGGATACCCATTGAAGTTGGTCTTCAGTTGGAGTAGAAGGAAATCAGTGGGGCACTCCCAGGAATCGATGGAGACCATCACATCGTTAATAACACCCTTAGGGGCTACTGTGGATCTACTTGCAAGATGCAACACTATGGTAGTATTCCTTAGGGATCCCTAGAGATTGAGCTTAAACATAGTTTCCATAGTCATGACATTGGTTGTAGCCCAAAAGTCAATCATTGTGTTGGAGACTACAATATTGTCAATATTGACATCCATAACTAGGATACTAGGATCCAAATCCTTTGGGGAGATGACCTTCTCAGGCATTAGATTATCCATTTGCCCAACAAAATTAATAGTGGGGGCACCTCTCTTCTTCCTTCCAAGCCTCTTGAAACATTCTTCCCTCAAGAGCTTGTTATAGATGGGAACATTTTTAGTGGCCTGGAGGAGGGGTGTCTTAACATGCAAGTTTCTTCAGTTCTCCCCGAATTTCATCCTCTTATGGGATGTGTTGGTTAGGTTGGATCAACCTTTAACAATAGGGAGGTATAATGGCTTGAGGGGTATTGTCTTCCTTCTCTTCTTCAAGGCCTTTTGATGGAGTAGGTAGGTGAGGATGTGGAAGTACCATCCCAGACTGAAGGTTGATTTCCTGGATTTCCATAGCATAAGTAGGCTAGGGTGTTTCCCCACTATAGAACTGGTAGGACTACTTGTTGTTTTGTTTTGGATTAGGTTGAGCATGCATTTGAGGTTACTTGGGTGGATTACTGTGGGGTAGTTGTGGTTGAGAAGGAGGATGCATTAAGGTAGGTGGTTGGGCTGCCTGAGCTCTCCATCCTTGTGAAGGATTGTCCCATTGACAATGTTGGGGCTAATATGGCTAGAAGGATGGATTAATAGGATGAGGAGGATACTAAGTAGGGTAAGACCAAGGGGAACACCTGGACTAGGTGAGTTTGTTGGAGGATACCAAGGATAAAAAGGTGCACTCTGATTTGGATTGAAAGAAGGATAGTGCACACTTTGCATGCCTTGCTAATATGGTCGAGGACCTTATGGCCTCATTTCATTAACAAATAAAGGCTTCTCCAAGCCACCTTCTATCCCTTAATATACCACCTTTAGAACTAGAAGAGATGGGTATTTATTAGTTGCATGATTCTCTTCACAAACATAGTAGATGTCTATTACATCTAATGGGCACTCATTTAAGGGGTGCCTCTTGGTGCATATAAGTAAAAATACAGATATTACCCATTATGCCTCCTCTTGCTTCTTCTTAATCTGCATGGTGTCCATTTGTAAGGAAAAGTTGTGAAACATTTCACTCTTAAAATCCTCTAGCATATTCCTGGTTTCATGTTTGATGGTCGAGGTAGAGGGTGAAGAATTTACTATACCTTGACTAGATATACCTCTTTTCCTTGCAACCCTACAGTGGTTCTCAAGTATTGTCTTGATTTCATCATAATTTAGCTGGTAAATATCTCCTCTAGGCAACATGTTAAGGGTTTACATTCGGTTATATCTGACTCCTCTGAGTAATACAAGCTTTACTAACTTTGGGTCAAGGGTGTTATTAGCTCTCCTATAACTGAGTTGAAATCTTTCCTCATAGTCTTTATGGACTCATATATCCCCTGAGTCATTTTATATATTTCCTCCTTGGTGTCCTTGGATCTACAATAATATTTGTATTTCTGATTGGAGGCTTCCTATGTTTGAGCCCAAGTAGTGATGTCGCCTCCATCCAAACTCATGAACCAACACAGGGTTGCATGCTTGAGAGTGGAAGGAAAAAATTTAGGTTCTTCTCATTAGAAGTGTGTTGTACTACGAAACAACACCCCCCCCCCCCATTTATAACAAACAATAGCAATGGTTAGAGTTGTAAATGGGGACCCTTTTAAATTTTTAGGCTTAGGATAATAAAACCCTAACTCTAAAAAAACCTTGCAAAATGAACTAAGGATGAAATCCATATCACATATCGTAAATCGCACTTCTCCACATATACATGTTAAAAAACCTTTACAAAATTGGGATATGAGATTAAGTCTCCTATTGCGATAACATCACCTTGTCATTTTTCAATCGCATTTCGCACTTCGCATAGTTTGCGAGAAACTTAACCATGCCATTAGAACAACCACAAATGATTTGCGAAATGTGATATTGCGATCTTCGCAATCACATTTTGCTTAATACATCTAGTAGGACTATATTATATCCCTTTTAAGACCACTATTTGCAATTAAGAGCGGTAAAACATGTGGAATAATTACGTTTTAAATACCAAAACAAACGAGTTGACAGGTTATTAAATACTTAGTGGCCCGAGGAAGGATAATCATTTTCCAAGTTATGGGTAATTATAATCGAGTATCTCATTAAAACCTTTCTCACAATCCAAATTCATTTCATAAAAGCTTTTAATCTTAATTACTAGAAATCATCTAGCTGATATATCTTGTCTGTTTCAGGCAAGCGACAAAAGACATGTCACTAAGAAAGGTGATACAAAAATAGAGTAAACAGGCCATTGTTGAAGTTGAGTTTATAGGGATGGCTCCTATCTTTGTTGATACAGTTTGTGATTTTGCCGGAGGTGCAACAACTTGGGAAGTAATTTACAATAGGTTGGAGGACGAGTGTCCTAAAATCGTTGTTACGAGAGCAACAACTAGCTCAAAAAGGACTTCAAAACTTCAATTCAGAGATGCTTCCGGTTCATTCCTTCATAGTATAGGAGCATAGGCTAAAATCCTCCCCTATACAGATATGATTAGGTGGGTGATCGAAAACCTTATCATTGAAGATATGTGGTTCAAGAATTCAAGGATGGAGCTCATAGGATCGTTCAGAGTAGAGGATTTGAAGAAGATGTACCACATACCTAATCCGTAGGATATCTATGACAACACATTTGTGGCTAACATCGAAAAGAAGAACCCAGACCCCTTTAAGCTAATTCAGGGTTGGAGGGTGTTGGACAACAAATTCAAGTATGAAAAATTGGGTATGTATGCTATAGCCTCTTTGGAAAACCCCTACAACTATGCAGCAGCCATGTTATGTAGATTGTATGGGCTACCCAATAATACTAAGTTTTCAATATAATGGATTCCTCTAATTGATGTCTGTGTTAATTCCCATATCATGAATTCACATTCCATCCTATCTGACAATCTAGCCACCACCATTACCGAATATCGACATAAGGAAGCCTCCTTTTGAGATAACCTCCCTCCCTTCTATTTTAGTGCTTACATTATGTATGCTATTTGTTTTTGCACAACATTTCCAACCATGGGTTGGAAATGGACCTTACAAGATCCTTACCCAATCCATCTCAGTCATAAATAAATATTGGAATCACATTACATACCTCACTTCTATAAGATATTCCATGTTGTTGTGTTGCCCCTACATCAAATGATTTTCAATAAGAAAACCCCTAGGTTTTCCCAAGAAGCTGCAATAGACCTGCTTACTGTCGGTAAGTATTTTATTGAAGAGTGGTTCACCTATATTATGATTTTTGGTAGCACAACTAATCCACACGTCCTTGCCTTATATGTTTCTGATAAGTTATTAGCAAGAGAGATTGCCTACAAGACTGTGGGAAAGGGATTGACTAAAGTTCTCAAAGACAACAAGAAGTCATAATGGTACATTTTCCCTGTCAAATGCAGTTCTTTTGCTTTAGCCAATTTTGTTCATGCCACTATAGAATCATCACATATGGAAGCCCTCAGGCTTCATACATTTCCTAAGAGGCAATTTGGTCCAAACAAAGTGGCATATAATGTCACTGTTGGAGTAAATTTCAAGCCATACAATCACGATGATAATTATTTTGAGGATTTGTTACAGTCAACTGTATCCTTCAAACAAGCATTTGAATGGGAAAAAGCAAATCTGAAACCTGAATATTTTCAAAGATTTCAAGAATTTAGAGATGAGAAGCTTCGAGTGATCCCAATGCATCTATTAAAACCCAAGGATAAGTCTAATCCAACCGTCACTGTTGATAGTGAAGGTCCTAGCTCTCAAGTAGACTCTCAGGTAAACACTGAGAAGATACCAAACATAGGGAAGCCCCAAGACGCCGCAACATGGCTGAGTCTAGCAGGAAATAAGTTGAGAAGCAAGTGATGAGCACCTCGACTACAGAAATCAGTTCAGAGACCAAAGGCGGTAGTTTGGAGTAGGAGTGGGATTAGTTTAATCAAAAGTTGCAAGGCACTCCCAAAGCCTCAAATGCCCAAGAAATAGAGGAATACAAAACCCCTCTGCATGTTCATAAAGATACAGAGCCCAAGTCTGTCGATGAACAATCTACACCTATGGAGGAACAAGCAACAACGTCCCAGCATACTGAAATGATCCCTGCTCTGCCCACATCAGATATTGTTCTAAAAGTAACTAAAATACCTCCACTTGATGTGTTCTATAGCCCTCTCCACAAGGTTGTACTTAGAAGGCAGAGAAAAAGGAGACTCGTAGATGCACCTGAATTCCATCCTGGAAACAAGCCCATGGACATTGTCTGGAAGGACATTCCTTTCAATCCAGTCGAGAACTTGACTAGACTATCACAGTTCACAGGACCATACAAATCGACCACTATGGACAGGACTACTTAGGTCTCTACTTTAGTAGGGGAGAAAGAGGAGAGAATTGTGCAGCTCAAACAAAATCTCGAGGAAGAGAAAGCAAGCGCAAACAGGGAGGTGGCAGAGCAACTGGAGCAATTGCAGCAAGACATGGAGATCCTGAAAATAAGCCATGAGGCCAATATATCAACCAAAAATATGCAGCTCCAGGAAATGCAGAAATCCATGGAAATATACAAGGAAATTCCCACTACTGAGGAGTTCATCAAAGTGGCCCTCGAATTAAATTCCCTTTAGGTGAGATAGCAAGAGTATTTCTGTCAAAACGTGTCACACATTACTCCCTATTTAACTACTAGCAACCAACTGATAGATAAGGAAATTGACCAAAGAACGAAGTTTAACAATTTAAACACCAAAATCTCTGAGTTCATTGAGTGGCAAGAAACAGAAGATGGAAAGAAGGCCAATCTACCCGAGATTGAAGAAACTCATAAAGACATTCTCTTCACAAATTGGGATGCTAGAATCAAACAGGTTGAGCTAGTAGTCGCAAGGGAAGCTGGAGTATCAAAGAACATCATCAAGTCAATGAATCACATCATGTTCACCACCAATCTCATCAAAGAAGGCAATACGAAAGAAATGCTCGATTTAATGTGCCAAGCACCGGTCTTAACTGCACCAGACTTCACAAAAACCTTTATTGTGGAATGTGATGCTTCAAGAAATGGAATTGGTGCTATTTTAATGCAAGATGAAAGACCCATTGCTTTTGAAAGTCATCTAATCAAGGGAAAGTATTTACACAAATCTATTTATGAGAAGGAAATGTTGGCAATAATACATGCACTTAAGAAATTGCGACCCTACCTAATGGGAAGACACTTCAGGTAAAAACGGATCATGATAGCCTTAAATACTTTTTAGAACAAAGATTATCCTCTGAAGAGCAACAAAAGTGGGTCACAAAGATGTTGGGTTATGACTTTGAAATCATCTACAAAAAAGGGAAGCAAATGTGGTGGCAGTTGCACTCTCAAGAAAGGATGAGGATGTGGAAGCATTGTTGTGTGCCATTTCTATTATCCAACCAGATGGATAAACAAAGCAAGGGAGGAATGGAAGAATGACGAAGAAGTGTGGGCACTTATTCGAAAGTTACAACAAGATTCCAGTACGTCTGATACATTTAGCTGGCAAAATGATTCGTTATGGTCCTTATACCTCTGTAAGAATTCCCAGCTAAAACAAAAGATTCTTATGGAATTGCACACTTCTCCCTTAGGAGGGCACTCAGGATTTTTAAAAAACTTACCACAGGGTTAAGAAGGATTTTTTTTGGGATGGCCTTAAATCAGATATTCAAAAGTTTGTGGCGGAATGTTTGGTTTGCCAACAAAATAAAGTTGAAACAATTAAGACACCGGGTCTATTACAACCTTTATCCATTCCAAGCCAACGTTGGGAGGAGGTTTCAATGGATTTTATCACAGGTTTACCCAAGTCTGAGGGAAAGAGTGTCATCATGGTGGTAGGTGACAGACTTACCAAGTATGCACACTTTTGTGCATTATCACATCCATTTAAAGCTAGTACAGTTTCTACTGCATTTATGGAAACAATTCAAAAGCTACATGGAAACCCAAAGATTATTGTAAGTGACAGAGATCCCATTTTCACTGGAAATTTTTGGACAGAATTATTTTCTTGTCTTGTACTCAGTTAGCTCATAGCTCATCTTATCATCCTCAATCTGATGGGCAAACTAAGATAGTAAACAAATGTTTGGAATGATATCTTCGTTGCTTTGTATCTGATAAACAGACACAATGGGTCAAATGGTTGCCTCTGGCTGAATGGTGGTATAACACTTCCTTCCATACAGGAACAAAAATGACCCCATTTATGGCACTTTATGGGTATCAACCACCATCCATCACATCATATTTAAGAGAAAATTCTAAGGTTCAAGCAGTGGAACATCACATCGAACATCAACAACAAGTCCTCCAACTCTTAAAGGATAACCTTGTGTTGGCACAGAATAGAATGAAACAACAGGCAGATCAACATCCAGTGAAAGAAGTTTTGATGTAGGTGATTGGGTATTCTTAAGGCTACAACCATATAAGCAAATGTCCCTCAAGCAAGCTAAGAAGGATAATAAATTATCACCAAAGTATTATGGTCCGTACAAGGTGTTGCAAAAGATTGGTACTATGGCATACAAATTGGAGCTTCCTGCAGCTTTCCGAGTGCACCCAGTTTTCCATGTTTCATGTTTAAAGAAGGTTATAGGTGACAAGCTCCCATTCAAACAATATTGCCAGAACTTGACGAGGAAGGAAAAATTATATTGGAACTGGAAGCAGTCACAGAGACAAGAACTCGACACTTACGAAATCGATCAATTTCGGAGTATCTCATCAAGTGGAAGAACTTATCCACTGAAGATTCCACATGGGAGGATGATAATTTATACAGAAGCATCCAGAACTACTCAAGCGTTGAGGACAACACTTTTTTGAAGGAGAGGGGCATGTTAGGTCCCTATAATACTAGTGATTACCCCATTATTATTGTCTTTGTATCCCTTATTAATATTTTTGTGCCCTATTGTCCCCATATTGTTATTAATGTGCCCCATAGAATCCCTCTATTTTTTATTTTGTGGCTTTATATTATTATTGTTAGGTCGGCTGGGTTATATTGTGACTCCTTAGAGTCCTATATATAGAAAGGAGGTTTTATCATTTGTATCATCCAAGAACTTTTTCATTTATGTAGTGTAAAGGAGGTTGCCCCCTCGAAGAGGCTGAATTCTAAGGCGTTCAACTATCTTTTCTATATTTTTGTGAACTGGTTTCATATCATAAGGGCACCTTCTAAGTTTAGGATGAATTGAAACATTTATTGCAAGCCCACACAAACATGCAAAAAAATTATTTTCTCCATATTGACAAGGGCTCTCTTGGTGTACTAAGGATATCCTTGCTCCTTTTAGGGTGCTCCATCATCTCCAAGTGCTAATTCATCAAATCCATGCTTGGTTTCACACCCACAAGCTTGGGTGCAAACCCCTACTTTGGGTATTGTTGTTGCTCAGATTGTATAGGTACGGTGCGACAACGACTCAGGTCAGGGGTTATCACTCTAATCCTTGACCTCTCCATTTTAGCTGTCTCCCAACATTAAGCTATGGAGGGTAGTCCCTATGAAAGATGAGAATGAAAGACTCGTTGGAAACCAACAAGGCTGGGAGACACAATTGAAAGGCCTAGCCACTTGGTTGATTTTAGCAAGTTTTAAAGGATTTGATTAGATTATTATGAGACCAGTGCCTTATGGATTCCACTTCTTGCTTTGAATCAATTAGAGACCAAGTAAATGAATGATCCACTATCCTAGATGAAATGTGGATTATATGATCTAGGTGAAATGCAAGAATCTTGGTTTATTTTAATTAGATGCCTAACAAGTAAGTGTATCCCTTGATCTTTATCTATATTGAGTCTAGTATCTAAAGTAAGTGGAAAAGAGAATTCAAGGTGAAGCAAGAAATGTCTTGGTTAACGATTCCTCTCCTTGAAATCTAGCATACCCGGTGCCTCCAGCGCTATAGAGACTATGGCTCTAATGACTGCAAGGTCACGGTTTTAAATACTAGAGAGCTTATACTTCTCAATTAAATATGGAAGGGTGTTCATATCTCTCTATAAACCAAGCTTACACTTGGAGGTAACTTATTAATGCAAGGCTATCCCTAGGATGAGAATGCAATCTTATTGAGTGGTTCTTGAGTTAATATTACTTAATGGATTTAAGTAACTTAGTTATGATCAACTTATTACAAGTTTACTTAACAATGAATTAAGAGACAATCTTATATGCAAGATAATGTGCCAAATTAACAAGTGCTCAAAATATACAAGAAATAACCAAGATACAATTTTCCCAATAAGATATAAGATATGTCCACAATACAATGGCTTAATAATCACAAGATATATGCTCAAATTTAGGCTTTTGTGATCCATATCATGAAAAGTAAGAAACTTTTGGTAAAAATCGCATCATCAGAGTTTTATCAACGCATTTTGAACAATCCAATGTGGTTCATCGTAAAAGTAAAGATCACCAATATGCCAAAGATCCACAATAACCATAAAATAACATTAATGGCAAGAAAGAGAACTAGAAAACTTATCCACTTAAAGCAATTAGCCAATGAGACAATAGAAGATTCCAATGATGATTATGCAATTAGAATCCTTTTAAGATATACCAACAAGATAATTCCAATATTGCGATTAGATTCCTCAATACCAATTGTTCAAGATATATTAGATCTTTGATGCCAACGGAGTTTAAACACTTAAGAGATTTGACGCTCTTTTGAACACAATTAGAACAAGCTACTTCAAATGCTAATTAAAGTGATAGAAACAATTAGATCTCCCAAAAGGCAAGTGATGTAACCAAGGTACTCACAATTTAAAAACATTATCTTGAGATTAATATTAAGTGCTTTAAAGAGTGAGCTTTTGTGTGCAAACTTGAAATGTATTGAGCTTGCACAAGATAACTATATGTTAGTGTTCTTAAACCAAAACTCAATGTCACCAATGTCGATAATCAATAAATCTCACAAGAGAAAAAATATGTTAATGATATCCTTAACACATGAAATATTACACCAATTGTTGAGCTACTTTAGGAAACAATGTAAATAATGCCTTTCACCATAAGCAAGTATCACCAATGTAGCATGAACACGAGAGACTTTATGTTCAAATGAGCAATGGTTATCTTTAGGACAACATTGATTTATATTACTTTAGAGCACTTTGTATGCAGAATGAGAGATGCATATGCATGCAAAATGCAAGTGATGGAAGCCCATATGCCAAACAACTTTTCCAAACACAATATTTTAGATGAGGCAGGCCCTTTTATGATGTAGATGCCACTGTTATAGATTAGACTTCAATAAATTTATGAAAATCACCTATTTTTTATGAAATAAGCCAAATCATGAGTACCCAACTTATCCAATTGATTTATTAATGAACTTATGCTATTTATCAATGATTTTTAGGACTCGTAAGTGAAATTTTACCATTGTTATGAATGTTTTAGATAGTTGTAGCAAATAGTGAGGAAAAGGAGGGTTTAGAGATCAAACCCTTAAGCCTTATGGCCTTGGACAAATTGTCATTTTTTTCTCCAATGGAGAAACCACCTGCAATCACACACCTATCCCAAATTCTCAGCAAAACACACCAATTGTTAGATTAGAAATTAAAGGATCACCCACAAAGATGAGAAGAGGGAAAATGAGGCAAGGAGGATGGCTAAGGAGAGGGAAATGGGGCCTATTAGGCATGTAGCTAGGGCCAAGATGCCAAGGAAGGTCGTGGCAAGTCTCTTATAGGCTCTGGCTTGGGCAACGAAGGCCTGTTAGGCCAACACTTGGGTGAGAGAGGCCCCTTAGCGCCTGTGATGAGGCCAAGGGAGGTCTTTTAAAGCTATCGCAAGGAGAGAGGAGGGGATTGATGGCAGACGGAGGAGGAGGAAGGGAAGACTGAGCGAGGAGAGGGCTCACGAAAGGGAGAAGAGGCCCTAGCAGGCCTACAACAGGGTAAAAAAGGGAGGCTGAGGGCCTCTAAGTGCTAGGCAGTTGCAATGGAAGGGAGTTGCAGGTCTTTGGAGGCCATGACAAGCCTTGGAGAGGTTGCGACCAAGAAAATGAGGGAGATGAAAGGGAAAGAAAGAGCCTAAGAGGTTCACAGCTAAGCGAGTACGACTAGCGCTAGGCCTGGAGGCCCTAACAAATTTGAAACCCTTTCCAAAAAAAACAATTTGCTTTAGATCTTCAAATTTTTTCAATCACTGCAAAATTTCTTGATGTTGGCCCTGCAAAATTTCTTAGAGACTAGATCTTACCCTCAAGGGCCTAGATCTAGCTAAAATTCCAACAAATATTCTTGAAATAGCTTGGATCTCACCTGTACAAATCAAATTAAACATACCCAAAACCCCAATATATACAAAAACTTGGAAATAAACCCCAAACCCTAGTAGTTGCAAAAATAAGGGTTAGAAAAAAAATATATATATATATATTCACAAAAAAATATTCTACAAAAAATAATTTACAAATATATACAATTATACAATGCTTGAAATTTTTCTGAGAAATTATTTGTTAAATGATGGCTATTCTCATACTCGTATTGACAGTGCTAGAAATCTTCCAACAAAAGGGGTCTCCCTGAAAAGAAGTCCCAACTAGACCTCACACTGTTTGGAGTAGGAGCCCCAACCGAGAAATAAGGTCGATTTCCATTATTCATAGTAATTTTCCTTGGATACAATTATAAACATAAGGGATCATGTGAACAATATTTGAAACAAGCAAATAATATGACACTGTGAGGCATGCAATTGCAACGTATATAAGGTACTTTCACGTAAGGGAAAAGAGAGAGTGAGCCTCTAGAAGAAAAGTAATAATACTATCCTAAAAGAGACACATAAGAGCATGGAAAGAATTGTTAGTTAATCTGAAAATTAGTTCACAATATAACAACAATCATAAAATAAAGTAAAAATGCACATTCAACAAGATACATATCAAAGTCAATGAAGTAATTAATTTTCATTAGTATGTGTTAACATAAACATACACCAAAAACAATGAAATAAAAGCATCACAATTATTCACGACATATGCATGAAAGTGTGTCGGCTATGAGAGCTTCATATATTAAGTGAAAGTCCCAAGAGACACAATTACATTACTTCAACACTAGCCATAATAGTGGAACATTAAGTCACCACTTGGTCCTCCAAAGAAATATCTTCTCTTCTATGCCAAGCTAGAGAATCCAAGGTGAAAAGTCCAAAGTCACTTCTCTTGAGCTTTGAGGGTGTATTTATAACAAATGAGGTGACTCTCCACCTCCCATGTGACTCTTGACCTCCCCTCATGACTTTTGAGCTCCCATGTGACTTTTCGAATTCCTATGTGACCTTTGAGCTTCTACATGACTATAGAACTTCTTAGTGGCTTTTCACATTCCATGTCTTACCCTTGGGCTGCCACACATTTTAAAATTTATCATCTTTTGGAAATTACATAATTAAATTCCACGGATGATGTGGAAAAAAACATTGACACATATGACTTTGTAATGACACTTGTATAGGCCATAACTTGGTGACGTGATATAATACTTTGTTTCATCAATTCCAATCTCTTCTCCTTGTTGCTATGAATTTGACTTATTCATGATGGATCTTTGCTTATTTTTTATCTTCACCCTCCAAAGGGTCTATATGAGTGTTGGAACCTTCAAAATTAGCATGATTTGCCATCTCTTCGTCTTGGTCCAAGATTTCTTTATGTCCTTCATGATGGTTCTTCCTTCTGCTCCTTCTTCACAAGTGCTCTCTTGTAGCCCCTCCTTGATCTTCCCTTAAGCATCACCATTTCATGCTGAGATGATAATACCCACAAATGGGGTCCACTTATGACAAGCCAACAACAATCCAGAAATAATTTATTCTACCTTTGCTTTCTCATGAAAGATGTTGACTGTAATTATTTTGTGCAAGGGCTGAGAGGGAGAGGATTTCCTTGGGTGTATTATGCAGCTACAGGAGGTAGGAAGTGGGAGACTGTGCACTAGAAATGCACACTACGCAAGGGAAAGAGGAAGGAGAAAAGTTGTGTGTGAAGTACCAGAAATAGTGACTAGAGTCTTGCGACTTGAAGCTAACCAAGAGAGAGGGAGGGACAAGGAATTGCACAATTCTACATTGCAAGGGTCCAGGGATGCCTCACTATTGATTAGAACTACACAATGTGCAGTAAAGGGAGGACATTATAGGTCTTTGTACAGTGTGAAAGTCTAGTAGATAAGGGCTAAAGGCTTGCTAGCTATAATTGCACAATGCGCAATAAAGGAGAGGCAAACTCAAGGTATTACACAGTTCTCTTCTGTAATGATCCCAAGGAGGTTCCATTGTCCATTAGAATTGTGCAATGTGCAGTTGAGGCTAGGAATAGCAATGGGATTGTGTAGTTGAGCAAGTTAGGGAGATAAGAAGGCAACACACACTATAGTTGCATCATTCACAATAGTTGAAGATGAAGTTGAGGGGAATGCTTAGTTGGGCATGACAGTGACACAAATATGATCCCAATGTCCAATGAAATTGTGTAATGTGCAATCTAGGGCAGGAGAAATCATTAATTATGTAGTTGGCAAGGATAAGCATCTAGAATGATGGTCTATACTTCAAGGCTACTCAATGTGCAGTTGGAGGACATTGTCCTCTAAGACTGCCTAATGTGCAGTTCCAATAGGAAAAGGTGCTTCATTGTAACTTAAGATTGTGTTGTGTGCATGTTATAGGCCATTTTTTCACATCCGAGCAATGATCCTCCTAATGGGATCAGTCAACATCCTCTTCCACCTTGTCACCATCTTGCACAAATCCCTAAGCATGTACCTTTCATTTCCCAGAGTTTGAGCCCTACACTGCTTCATCTACCCTAGTTTAATGACCAACACTCCCTGTAAGCCTACTGGGGTGCATTCACCAGTAGGTTTCTCCACTGTGGCCTGCGTTGGTCGCCAGCAGGTTTCTCCCCTTTGCATATGCGTTGGTTCTAGAAATCCAGGAGAATGATCGGGATTCTGTAAGCTTCACCTTCTAGGAGATTCCAGAAGTTGTTAGAACTACTTCCCTTGGATAAATCATTCGAATCCTATCCATCCCTACATTAGAGTTTTCACCACTTATCATTTTATCCTTTCCCTCCATCAAAGGTGGATCTCTTACCCTAGAATAGTAATTGGATAAGAACTCCTAACTTACCTTGCTTCTCTATATATTTCCAGCCTGCTATGAAGTTGGGGGTTGACATTTGGAGAATAATTTTTCCCTTATGTTGTTGTAGTGAGTGGTCATCATTCCTTGCATTTAGGGTGATTCGAGGTTCATATTGTGACAAGGAAAGGACAATTCAACAACTTGGAGGAGATCTTCTACAAGATCAACTCCTACTTTTGATTGCAATCTCCTTCCATTTATAGTAATGCAATGTATTCATTTTTTTCCTATATGTGATGTTGTTATTTCACTTATTTCAATACCATGTTGATCTATTTAATGAAGTACTTAGATGATACTGCATAGATCTTGTAGTTTCTTGGCTTGTGTTATATGAATGTGTAGGTTCTGATTTTGGCAATCAGAGCTAGAATTGGAGCTTCCAAGCTGAAGAAGGAGGGAAGCATGCGAAGGATTCCAGGTAGACCTCACTCCATCATCTATTTAATTTAAGGAAAAACATTGTCTTCCTTGTCTCTGTTGTTCTAGGTTAACCACTGACCTAGGGGAGATAGTTTTGTACGCAATCATAAATCTTGTATAGCAGTGCAGTTTCAAGAGGGAGAAAGGTTAGCAAGTTGTAGAGATAGTGAAATTTGAGAAAATAACTAAGTGTGGGATCAATGAGACAAGAGACAACAAGACATGCAAAAAAGTTATGAAATATTGATCTCAAACTTTTTTGACGATGTTGGACCTGCCAACATGTCAAGGGATATCCCCAGTAAGAAGTCCCAACTAGACCTCAAACTGTTTGGTGTAGGAGTCCTAGTAGTGGGTCGGATGGTATCACCTTGATCGCGGTTGCGCGCAAAGGCAATTAAGATGTCCCTGTTGGTAGTAAGGGTGTGACATATGCGACAAGTCAAGGAAGGTGCATGAACGGTTATAACACACGAAGGATGATGTGAGTGTACCCCTTGGAAACTAGTGAAAGCATGGAGTTAAGAAGGGGACACACGAGAAAAGATGCATCACAAGCTGGAAGGCAAGTAAGCTAGCAATCCAAAGTGATTGTTAAACCAACAACAAATTTCAGTATGATCCATATATACATATGCATAAAGAGTCTATACACACATGCGTAAGAAAATCGATACATATATCATTTAGAGTAAACAAGATAGCTGAAATACAATATGCCATATGCATGAAATGTGTTGGCTTTGTTATATTAAGAAGTGAAAGTTCTATTCATACAATACAACCATGACTAACCACTAGTTCCAACAACGGAACATTATAGTCATTGTCACCTGCTCCTCCAAAGAGATATACTAGCTTTGCACAGTGGAGAAGCCAAGGCTCATTATAATACTCTCCAATCTTTCTCTAAGATACTCCTATCGGAAGCTTAACTGACCAAAAGCCTCTATAATGAGTTATGAGGGGCTATATATAGCAAAGGGTGGGGTGACCCTTGAAATTCCCCTTTGTGACTGTTCATCTACCCTCATGACTCTTCAACTATTCTATGATTGTTACATTTAACTATCAACACTTGAACTTCCACTTGACAAGACATTACATTCAATCTACACATGTACCCATGTGAGACAAAATAGGCTTGAGCAAGTCATGCAAAACATCACTATGACTCGAACAGTTGTGGTAAGACCAACTCTTCGACATCCTTACGATGATCGATGGTGGCGAACTGATGCCAAGCTTTGATCACCCGTGATGGTGGTCATGTGCTCAATGGTGACATCTTGTTGAAAGTGAACTCTTGCTTCCGTTGCATCCAAGTACAATGATATGGATCCTTTGTCCAACTCGTCTGATAACATGTGCATCATCATCTTGAGTGCAGCGAGACCAACAACATACCGATGCATAGTGTCTATGTTGATCTCCAAGTGTGTGTTGGTGACCATGCGCATCAACTTGTCAAAATACATGTTCAGCTCCAGTCAGACTTGCTTCTTGTCTTTGCCTCGGTGAGTGTGCCAAATGGGTGGGATCGCATGCATGTGCACAATGACATCCATGCTTATGAATACCTTTGCATGTGATCAAACAACACTTCTTACCCTGTCTGCTCCATGCGAGCTATTGGATGGGTCCATAACCTGTATGGGTGCAATTTCATCAGTCTGTGCATGTTGCGCCTCTTGTTGTCCCTGTTCCAGCTACAACTCTTTCTCTTGTCTATGCAGCTCTTTTTCTTCCTTGAGTTTTCGCTTGAGCACTTACAACTCCTTTTCTATTTCTCTCTCTCTACCTTTGCGCGATCCTCTTGTCACGTCATTGCCTCATAGCCTCAGTCTCCAAAGTTGCTTTCATCACAAGTGGATCTGCCTGAGCTTGCAACTTTGTTCCGCCTCTCTGCTATCAACAACCTTTCTCTTGCATTTGTCATATGTAGGTGTGCTACCTTCTGTTGTTGTTGATGGTTTTTCTATTTGTGACATTGTTGCCATTTCATCTTGATATCATTGTCCATGAACAACTTGATTTCTTCATAGATAGGAAAGTTCATAGACACTTGATTGACTGCATCCCTAGTTGCGCTCTCAACGGTGTCATTGACTCTGCTCTCCTAAACCAATGTACCTATGTTGTTGAGAGGAAGACGAACACCCGTGATAACTGGAGACATAGCAACACCCATGGCAAGCAATCTGTCAGTTGAAAACCAAAGGGAACTGAAGGACTGAAATGCAACATACCTGTGTGATTATCTATGAAGATTGCTCAATTTTCACCTGGAGGCTAGGAGACTGACTGCCAAAACTATGCAAGGCATAGTTCAAGTTGTCAAGAGGATGAGTGACTACTGGAACTATGCAAAGCATAGTCCAACCTGGCCCACTGAGGACTGAAACTACGCAATGCGCAATTTCAGCCAGTAATGACATGCAAACCAGCAAACTGCATTGTGTAGTTTCTGGGGACAGCAAGTTACTTCCTCCCAAAATTTCACAATGCAAGCCTAGAAGTTAGTGTTGAGCCAAACTTGCACAATTTCTGGAGGGAAGGCAGAGCCTTCACTTCCATAAATGTGAAATGCTAGTCGGGCAAGGCAAGGTCTGGGCTAAGGCAGCCTAGACACGCTGACAAGCAACTGAAAACATGAGAAGTCAGAATGCATGGTGATATTGAGTGTAAACAAGAGCGAATGATCATGCATGAAAATAGTAAGTGGAAGATTCAAAAAATAGGGAAGCATACATATGTGTAAAGCGAGTCACTGCAATGGCAACTGTCGGTGCAAAAATAGTGTCATTCATATGACAATAGTGAGATGCAAATGAAAACTAAAACGGTGCTTCTACAAGCTAACATACATTGAAACGACAACAAGCTCTCATCGAAATCAAGCAGAAAACACTAACACAAAGCGAAACACAAAAAGCGACAAAAATGCAGTGTAAGACATGAAAAGCAGACTTACCTCGAAACAGCTAAGCTGAATGTGTCGAAGACTCCTGGATGCAATGTGGGATGTCAGAGTTGCAAGATTGATGTGACGAATGAGCTCCACAACATTTGGTTGATGAGTTTTGATAAGATCAAGGTTATCAAGCGCATGCCGCAAATCTAGGAAAAAGCAACACTTGGCTAGAGGTTTCTAAAATGATCTTTGCATGTAACCTCCAATTGCTAAAGATAGATCCCTAGATCTAGGGATGTCTTTTGCATGTTTCCTTGGGAAAAGCATTCCATGCATGAAAATAATTTTTGCTTGATCCCGGAGGGAACCAGTAAACTTCAAGGCACATGCATTGGTCTACGAGCTTAGGATAAAAATTTGCGCAATTCTTGGGTTGAGCTGGGCTAGCTATCCTAGAGGATTGCACAATTTTTGGGGTTAGCAGGTGACTGCCACCTAGAATTGTGCAATTCCTAGGCTAAGTAGTAGTGTTGGGTCAAATTGCATAGTTTTCTGGAGGAAGACTGCCTAACGGCTCTGCGCAATCCTGGATCCCAGCAAGCTGCTAGGCTGATTTGTGTAATTTTTGGAGGGAAGGTTGGTTCCCCTCCAAAATTGCGCAATTTTCTGAGGGAAGCCTGACAGGCTGATTTGCGCAATTCTTGAGCTCAGCAGACTGGCCAGCTGATTTGCACAATTTCTGGAGGGAAGGTTGGTTCCCCTCCAGAATTGCGCAATTTTCTGGGGGAGCTTCTTGGCCAGCACACGGTCTAAGTCCGTAAAGACATCCTATGAGGGGAGTGCATCAAACTAACATACACAAGCTAACAAGACACTGAGAAACAACTGAAGCCTATATGCTTGATGGTGCAAGACATGCTGCTGAGGATGGTAGGTAGGGATGCTCCAAAACGAAGCTAAGGAAAAATTTTGGAGGGTGCTTTTAGCTGCTACAACACTTGGTGATACACTGGTAGAACTCCAGCTCTCTGAATGGACCTTGTTCATGAAATGAAATTCTAACACCTCCAGAAGTAATGTTCAGTTATCTGTACGTCTTGGTTTCCACACTTGCTTGATTGTAAGATGTAGAATCTGCCAAGCCCTTGGTTGGTTGACACACATTCCAAGCCGAATCAACACAGTTGTTTCGATTGGGGATGAGGGGTATATTGGTGCAGAATCCATATGATCGTCTGAGTTTTAGTTTCATCTCTGGTGTTGCTCTGCTGCTAGAAAGCCTAAATAGTACCCCAGCGGAGTCACGCAAGAACACAAGCATCACTTCGCATCTAGAGAGCCTGGTCAGTACCCCGACGAAGTTACTTCCATCGCCTCTCTGTGTAGGTGTTTTGGAGAATTTGGTATCTATGGATAAACACTAATTCCCTAGTTAAGTATCCATATCTAGAACAACAGTTTAAAGCACTTTAGCCTTTTCCTATAAGCAATAAATAAGACAAAGAAGATGAGAGGACCTACTTGTAGTTCTGCTTTCCTCTTGTCTCCTTTGTATCGATCTTGTCGCTCCTTCCCATACTTAACATGCTTGAGAAGTACTTGTAAACATCAACAGAAGACAGAGAATCGATCAGAGCAAAAGATCTATTGAATACAAGTAAATGGAATCAGATACATTCACACATATAAGCATCATATAACAAGATAAGCATATGGGGAAAAGGTTCAAATACTTTATTGAATAGAAGAAGGAATTACAACCATCAAGTTTGATTCGAAGTCACTCCTCCAGCTTGGATCCCATCCACATCACATCAAAAGCATGACAAACTTGTAGCATAAAAATACTTGTCTCAAAGTCAATTCTCATAGCAACATTATCTCCTTACAATTCAACATAGTCCAGCCCTTGATCACTTAGATTAGTGCTCAATTTATAGGAGATGAAGGAGGTTATGTCATAAATGGAGGTATTGAATGGCCTTCCATTCTTAGAATTAGTTCCATGGAGGAAGGGATGAAAGGATAGGATGCATCTTAACTCATTCCTCATCCATTTCCAAGCTCATAGGAGTTGATAAGTGAGGGAAACTTCTAGATGACTCCAAGAGATAAGAATATTCCCCAAACCCTATGTGAATTTCGCTCAATCTCGCCCAGCGCAGGTGAAAGAGGGCCTAAGTGCTCTGCAGAGCACCCTGGCATGGACTCAAATGATCTACAGTGCACCCTTACATGGGCCTACCTGCGCTGGTCCCTTTAGAGGCCATTTCAGGATGTCTTCAAGTCATGAAACTGTTTGGGAAGGAGGCATTCAAAAGGGTGACTTATTTAGGGCATGTAGCAACTGACATTAGGGTTTGATGAGCCCTAAAACACTGATCTGAATGATGGGAGTGATGTGCCCAAGTGGATCTGTAATAGTAGGAAGCCTTTCTCTTCTTTCAACTTATTCATTTTTCATTTTTTTTTTTTGAAAATTTTCCATATTTTCATTTTTCATTTTTCATAACTGTGCGTAGCACTTATTCATTTCAGAGGCGGAAGAGGGATCCCAACTTATTGAGAGAAGAAGAGGTTGTTCCCGAAGATAAGTATTTTATATATACCTCTGACGTGCTTATTAAGGTTTTCCCCCTCAGCTTACTCTACTTTACTGAGATGACAAGGATTAACCCAAAAACAACCGACTAAAGTAGGTGACACTAGTTAGCGAGCAAGTGTTGTGTTTTCACCAAGTTTCACTTTGAACAGTACGTATTTTCCATCGATGTATCATGGAATAAAGACAACAAGTGCTTCATACAGAGTCAGGATGATAGATAACCAAGTATTGATAATTGAACAAGTCCTCGTGTACTTTACCAAGCTTGTTTCAAGAGTCACACACGGTCCATTTGAAACTGACCTATGAATGCAAACAAGCAAACAAATCGGAAGACAAAGAAAAAAGCAAAAGTAAATGTGTAAGCAAAGCGAGTAAACAAACAAATAAGCAAGCAAGCAAACACGAAAGGTGAGAAAGAAAACATGCATGCAAACAAACAAGCTAAAGCAAATACTGCTCCTACTCCTAAGCTAACAGTGCATGGGTTAACTCACGTGAAGTGATACTTCCAATGCAGCCACCGGCACATTGGTCGACCCATGTTTGTGAAGTCATGGTTCACAAATAGTGCAGTTGTGTGAACGAGCAAACATGAAAGATATAACAGTGAAGCCAAACACACTTCGGGTTTAATTGCGTCCAAAAAACATAAGTTAGTGCAAGTGCATGACATGTGGTCCATGGACTTACCATGATGCAGTCTGACACTACATGCAGATGTTAAGCATATGCACACTCCTTACTGTGACATGCAAGCAAACGTGAGAAAGGTGGACCACTTATGTTGCGCAAGTGTGCTTGTTGTGTAAGATTCCTCCAATGCATGAGCGAGGAAGCAAAATCTGTGTGTGAGATTGATCTTCAATGCATACATATGAGTGATGAGGAGCCTTGGGCATTTGAACAATTTCCTGATCAGAAGTGAAACCAACCTCAGGACAACGAGGACCTGACATAACCATCAGCTCGAGTTTCGTCGACAAATAGATCATCTTAGACCAGTGTCTTAGACAGATTAACAATAGTTGAATCAATACCATGCTCAGATGAAGAAGTAGAGAGATCACATCAATCAAGATCAGAAAATTGAGGATGTTTGTCGGCATCCTCATATTTTGATGAATTACACAGAGGGGTAGATGAGAAGCAATAATGTTCACCCTTTATGTTTCCAGAAAAAGCATATGAAAAATCAAGTGGATTTTCAATGAATGATTGGTCCTCTCAGTTGTCGGATGATGGGCTAACATACGGTGTGTCTTGCAAATGATCAAAAATGGGTGCATCCGTGGATGGAGATATACATGAAAAATCAGGGATGACAGGATCATCAAGGATGTCAGGAAAAAATGGGGGTGGTACGGACAAACAGGGATGGTCCTCTGCTGTTGTTGGATGTTCAAGCTCCCATTCATACTCTTCATGAATGACAGTGCATGCAAACTCCGTCGATGGCTTGATCCTCGTTCACAACAAGTGTAGAGTCTAGAATGGAAGAACACAAGGTAGTGTCATCCAGAGGATCATTCGAGTACGAAGACGAAGGTTGAGGTACAAAATAAATGTGATAACCTAATGGATTTGCAACCAAGCTTGCGCAAAAATCGGAAGGAGCGATGTCGGGAGGATGCGACAGTTGAACAGATGTGTACGCATATTCTCCCACATCACTCTGTGGTGGTAGAGTTGTTTGATGAGGGGACAGTGGACAGTCCCTTCTGACAATGACCATGTTTGTCTGTGATTATGTAGCTCCATCACCGAAGTATGTTGAGAGGGGTTTGAGCTTGAACTTATTCTTGGGATTGATATATTTGATAAGGCAATATTCAAATCTATCCATGAGGTACTAAAATTTCATCTGACTTTTCGTGGCTTCAAACATGAATAGACAGAAGCGCTCTGAAAACTCCATAGGTGATTCATGCGAGGCCTTCTGTTGTTTTAACAATTTTTTATCAAGTTCTTAAGGATCAAAATGATGGAAAATAGATTCGATTAGATCATTGAACTTCTTGAATGAGAGCACATCGTTATGAGGTAGTGTGCCACACCATTGCAATGGGTGGTCGCGAAGTGTGTGTGCAAGTAGCGAACAGACCTCTGTTTCATTAAAATTTTCCATGCCCTTCATGAGTGCATGGAAGTCATCTAAGTTCTTAGGCCAGGCCACTTCACCTTCACCATCATACATGATTTGTGAAAAGTGATCCCATAACTCCCTCTCGATGTGAAAGATATGATCGTTGAACAGACATTTCGAAGGGCGAACTATAACAAACTCCATGATAGATGTGTGAAGACTCAAAACAGATGATGAGGACTCATCTTGTCATCTAGCCCTCCTTCTAGTGCCATAAATGTTGACGATGTTGGACCCACCAGCATGTCATGGGATCTCCTCGGTAATAAGTGCCAACTAGACCTCAGACTGTTTGGTGTAGGAGTCCCAACAGTGGGTTGTACGGTATCGCCTTGACCGCGGTTGCGCACAGTGGCAAGTAAGATGTCCATGTTGGTAGCAAGGGTGTGACATATGTGGCAAGGCAAGGAAGGTTCATGAATGGTTCTAACACACAGAGGGTGATGTGAGTGTGCCCCTTGGAAACCTATCAAAGCACGGAGTTAAGAAGGGAACATATGAGCAAATATGCATAAAAAACTAGAAGGAAAGTAATCTAGGAATCCAAAGTGTTTGTTAAACCAACATCACATTTCAGTAAGATTCATACATACATATACAGAAAGAGTAGATTGTACACATGTGCGTAAGTAAATAGATACGTATATCGTTTAAAGTAAACATTGAAATACAATACGACATATGCATGAAACATGCTAGCTCTGTTATATTAAGAAGTGAAAGTTCCAGTCATACAATACAACCATGACCAACCACTAATTATGACAACATAAAGTTACATTTACTGCTGCCTGCTCCTCCAAAGAGATATACTAGCTCTGCATAGTGGAGAATCTAAGGCTCGTTACAATATTCTCCAAGCTTTCTCTAAGACACTCCTATCGGAAGCTTCGCTGACCAAAAGCTTCTACAATGAGTTATGAGGGGCTATATATAGCAAAGGGTGGGGTGACCCTTGACATTCCCCTTTGTGACTGTTCATCTACCCTCATGACTCTTCAACTACTCTATGACTGTTACATTCAACTATCAACATTTGAACTTCCACTTGACAAGACGTTACATACAATCTGCACATGTACCCATGTGAGACAAAATAGGCTTGAGCAAGCCATGCAAGACATCACTATGACCCGGACAATTGTGGTAAGACCAACTCTTCGACGTCCTAGCGATGATCGATGGTGGCGAACTGATGCCAAGCTTTGGTCATCGATGGTGGTGTTCGTGCACTCAATGGTGACATCCTGCAAAAAGTGAACTCTTGCCTCTATTGCATCTAGGTACACTGATATGGCTCATTTGTCCAACTCGTCTGATAACATGTGCATCATCATCTTGAGTGCAATTGGATTAGCAACATATAGATGCATAGTGTCTGTGTTGATCTTCGAGTGTGTGCTAGTGACCATGCACATTAACTTGTCAAAATACATGTTCAGCTCCAGTCGGACTTGCTTCTTGTCTTTGGCTCGATGAGTGTGCCAGATGGGTGGGATCACATGCGTGCGCACAATGACATCCATGCTCCTGGATAACTTTGCATGCGATCAACAACACTACTCACCTTTTCTGCTCCATGCCAGCTGCTGGATGGGTCCATAACCTATATGGGCGCAGTTTCATCATTTTGTCCATGTTGGGCCTCCTGTTGTACCTGTTCCCGCTGTAACTCCTTCTGTTGTTTATGCAACTCCTGTTCTTCCTTGAGTTGTCACTTGAGAACCCACAACTCCTTTTATGTTTCTCTCTCTTTGCCTTTGTTCGATCCTCTTGTCGTGTCTTCGCCTCATAGCCTCAATCTCCAAATTTGCTTTCATCACAAGTGGATATGCTTGAGCTTGCAACTTTGTTTCGGTTATGTGTTTTCAACAACCTTCGTCTTGTATTTTTCACATGCAAGTGTGCTACCTTCTACTATTATTGATGGTGTTGCTCGTTGTGATGTCGCTGCCATTTCATCTTGATATCCTTGTCCATGAACAACTTTATGTCTTCATATATAGACAAGTTCATAGACACTTGATCGACTAGATCCCCAGTTGCACTCTCAACGGTGTCTTTGAGTCTGATCTCCTGGAAGCCAATGTACCTATTTTGTTTAGAGGAAAATGAACACCTATGATACCTGAAGACATAGCAATACTCATGGAAAGCAATCTGTGAGTTGAAAACCAAAGAAAATTGAAGGACTGACATGCAACATACATGTGTGATTGTCTGTGAAGATTGCACAATTTTCACTGAGAGGCTGGGAGATGAACTACCAAAACTACGCAAGGCATAGTCTGGGTTGTCAGGAGGCTGACTAATAGTTGGAATTGTGTAATGCATAGTTTAGCCTGGCCTGCTGAGGACTAAAACTGTGTAATGTGCAATTTCAATTAGCAATAACATGCAAACTAGTAAACTGCATTGCGCATTTTCTAGGGCCAGCAAGGCACTACCTCCCAAAATTGCGCAATGTAAGCCTTGAGGTCAGTATTGGGCTAGACTTGCGCAATTTCTGGAAGGAAGGAAGAGCCTTCACTTCCAGAAATGCGAAATGCTAGTCGGGCAAGGCAAGGTCCGAGCTAAGGCAGCGCAGACCAGCTGATGGGCGATCGAAAACATGAGAAATCTAAATGCACGGTGATACTTAGTGTAAACAATAGTAAATGATCCTACATGCAAACATTAAGTGAAAGATTCAGAAAATGGGAAAGCATGCATGTGTGTGAAGCGAGTCGCTGCAACAATGACCGTTGGTGAAAAACAGTGTCATGCATGCGACAATAGTGAGATGCTAACGAAAACTGAAATGGTGCTTCTACAGGCTAACATACATTGAAATGACAACAAGTGCTCATTGAAATCAAGCAGACAACACTCACACAAAGTGAAACACAAAAAGCGACAAAAACGCAGCACAAGACATGAATAGCAGACTTACCCCGAAACAACTAAGCTAAAAGTGTTGAAGACTCCTGGATGCAATGTGGGATGTCAGATCTACAAGGTCGATGTGAGGAATGAACTCTGCAGCATCTGATTGATGAGTTTTGATAAGATCAAGGTTATGATGCGCATGCCACAAATCTAGGAAAAACTGGCACTTGGCGGGATATTTCTAAAATGAGTTTTGCATGTAACCTCCAGCTGCTAAAAATAGATCCCTAGATCTAGGGATTCCTTTTGCATGTTGCCTTGGGAAAACCAGTCCATGCATGCAAATCAGTTTTGCTTGGTCTCGGAGGGAACCGATCAACCTGAAGGCACACGCATCAGTCTGCGAGCCTGGGATGAAAATTTGTGCAGTTCTTGTGTTGAGCTGGGCTAGCTATCCTAGAGGAATTACATAATTTTTTTGGGTCAGCATGTGATTGCCTCCTAGAATTGTGCAATTCCTGGGTTAAGCAACAATGTTGGGTCAAATTGCATAGTTTTCTAGAGGAAGGCTGCCTGACTGCTCTGCACAATTCTTGAGCCTGACAGGCTGCCGGGCTAATTTACACAATTTTTGGAGGGAAAGCTAGTTCCCCTCTAGAATTGTGCAATTTTCTAAGGGAAGCCTAATAGACTGATTTGCGCAATTCTTGAGCTCATGAGGTTGGCCAGCTGATTTGCAATTTCTAAAGGAAGGTTGGTTCCCCTTCAGAATTGCACAATTTTCCTAGGGATTTTCTTGGCCAGCACATGGTCTAATTGTAGAAAGAAAACTTGTGAGGGGAGTGAAGCAAACTGACATGCACAAGTTGACAAGACACTGAGAAATAGTTGAAGCCTATATGCTTGACGGTGCAAGACATGTTGCTAAGGATGGTTTGTAGGGAGGCTCCAAAACGAAGCTAAGGAAAAATTTTGGAGGGTGCTTATAGCCACTACAACACACTCATATAACATCAACACAAGCCAAGAGAATGCATAGTAGCTAAAATCAACATGAATTCCTTGAAATGATAGCAAAGCGACACTTATTTCTAAGTGCGATAGTTGAAACGTAGCTTTGTGACACTTAGAATACAAGTTGAGACACTAGTGTCGACTACAACCAGAACGAGTGTTAAGATATGGGATATTGTTTAGTGTATACTCTTGTGATATATAGGATCACCTAATGAAGAATAGTGCTCTAGATTTTCCTCTAATGGTGCGCTAAATTGTGACACATGCAGGAGTGAAAATAATCAAAAGTGACACTTGTGATAGTAAGAATAAGTGAAACAACATTTGCAAAAGCTAAAGGATGTGAAAGCGACACATGTGAAAGCTATAGAAAGAAAAAGAGACTTTCAAAATTGAAAACAAGCAAAAACAACAGTTGTGAAAGTCAAAGCGACACTATGAAAGAAAAAGCGTGCAAAAGTGACAGTTGAGAAAATTCACTGGGATGATGGTACACTTACAACTAGGAGTGAAAGAGACTCTCATCTAATGTTGTGAGATTGAATGTCGGCGTGGATTGCACAGTGCACTTTCCTTGTCAATTGTACAAGCATTGTCAGCAAGGGGTGCATGATGTTCAGGAATTGTGTAATGCCTACCATTAAGGATTACGCAATCATTGTTTCCGTAGGCTATGGAAGCATTGCTCTCAAGGATTATGCAATGCTTGACTTCAAACATAGACATTGACCTTTAAGCTTGTTGGAAAGAAGTGTGCTTGTAGATGCATTGAAAGTTAAGCATGTGCAATCAATGCCTTCAACACTTTAGATATTTAGAAGAAGATTTAAGAACTTGGAAAACATCAACCGACCATGAATTGATAGTGGACAACTTGAAATGATAGATCATAAGATCATAAGGAGGCTCCAAAATTCAAGCGTAGGAAAAAATTTGGAGGGTGTTTGTTGGAGTGACGACACTTGGACACACACTGGAATAACTCTAGCTTCTCTGCTTAGGTTTACCTTTGAGCACAAAGTCTCAGTCTTTCAGGAAGTATTGGTTCACTATGTCGATTACCTCAACTTCCCATTTCTCTCGGTTATGTATGTAGTCCCTTCCATCCCCTTTCCGGCCAAACACATTTATAAATCTTATTGTATCACAGTTGTTTCAATTCAAGAAGAGGATAGTATATATTCATGAGTTTAAGATGATCAAAGTTTTACTTCCATCTTTGGTGTTGCTTTGTTGCTAGCGGGCATGTTGAGTACCCAATAGAGTCACAATAGGAACACAAGCATTGCTTCATTGTCAGTGAGCCTATTCAGTACCTCAGTGAATTTTCTTACTTCACCTCTCTATGCAGGAAGCCTTTCTCTTCTTTCACCCCTTTTTTTATTTTTAATGTGCTTATTGGCATTTTATTGGAATTTATATTTCCAGGGTGGAAGAGGGATCCCAACTTATTGAGAGAAAGATATTTTATTCCTTCAGAGATTGTTTTAAACCTCTTAAATTAATATTCTCTCTCTTAGTTATCTCCTTTCCCATCTCTACTCAATTGGATCGACAAGAAAAACACCATTCAATTACCATACTGAATCAAGGAATGAAGATCCTAAAATAGATATGGACATCATGATTCGGCTTATAGATTTCCATTTCAATGAATAGTATTTTCCATTCAGATGTATTTGACTTTAAAATATGTGTAGGCCCAAACAAAGAATAGGAAGACAGATTAGCCAAAAGTTTCTTGTCATCACAATTCCCTTTTCAAAACTTTGCCACATTATTCTCTCAAGCGAAACAAGAGTAGTCTTCATGCATTCTCTTATTAACAAAACACAAAGGAAAAGAGATGAAAATAAGAGAAGAAAGATCAAAAGAACAAAGTGAATAGAAAACTGTACTGAAAAGCAACATGCGAGAATAAAAGCAAGAAAACAAAGAAAATACTAAATGGAGAGAAAATTGTAGGGTGAGTGCAATGCAAAAGAAAACCATAATGCGACTAAACCTACTCCTAGCAGAACTAGCTAGAAGGTCAAGGCTAAGTGAAGTGAAATTTCCGATGTAGCAACCCAAGTTACTGTAGACCTGCAAGTACAAAGATAGGAGTGATTAAAAGCCATATAAAATAATGTCCAAAAGAAAAGATAACACCATGAATAACTTGCATAGAAAATTTAATGTCTTTCCTTTGCGTCATAAATAACCACCTTGCAATCATACATTTTCTCTTAGTGTTATCGAGAAATCTAGTGTCTATGCAGAGCTGCTAGTCCCACTAAGACGGGTAGCTATCTTAGAAACAAACATATTAAAGTTACTTTTGCTTTCCTTTATGAGAAATAGATAGGAGAGGAGCGAAGAATACCAACCTCGATCTTTCGCTTGGTTCTCTGCTTGTTCCTTCTCCCCCTTTGACGGATCTTTGCCGCTCCTCCCTTGACCACTCCGCTTCAAAGAGTACCTATAAAGTCAAAGCAACATAATACCTTCAAAGTGCAGAGATCTACAATCATAAACAACATAGGACCAGATATACATTGACCACACACATGCATATATTAGCAAACACGCAAGAATGTGGAGGAAAACTTGAATAACTTTATTGATATAAAGATTAGAAGAGAGGATTACAACCCAGTGATCTGACCCAACGTCATCCTCCGAGCATGAAAGCCCTTCTTCACCTCATGAAAAGCTTAGATCACCCAACACTATGATATTCCACCAGGAAACCAACAACACTTCCTTACAAGATACAAGATTCCAGCCTCTGGATCTCTGGGATGAGGGATCCATATATAGATGATTGTGGGGGGGTGAGTTAGCTTCTGGGATTTTGATTAGTGTCCTCTCTCTAATAGTTCTTGATTCCACTTGGAGATTGATGATCTCTTACTCATCCTTGGGGCAAATTCAGAGAGGCAAGTGTCACAGGAGAAGTTTCTGGAAGATTCCATGATCATCCACCTTGCAAATTGTCTCTGCCATTTGTCTACTCTCGCCCATCACACCCTACAGAAGGGATTTCCAGTATGCATCGTACTTTTTACACTCAGCAGGTGAGATGCATCGCACCCTCTGCACTGAGCAATCTAGATGGTCTAGTTTTGACCAGTTCTGAGCAGTTTTATGTGGAGAACTTCTGGGAGATGATGTAATCAACTGACCTTGTTCCTTTAGGGTATTAAACAAGACTTTTAGGGACTCAGAAGCCCTTGGTTTATGGACATATGTGATTGGGGTTGTAGTGCCCAAATATGTCTATAACAGTTGCCCCCTAAAGCGTGAGGTCGAAAATCTTTTGATGTTGGGTGAAATGTTTTATCATGAGGATCTGAGGTTCTTTCGAACTGGAAGGTGACCTGTAATAAGATACAATACAATACATTATCTTCATAAAATTTTCATGATCTAGCTGAGGCGGGCATTCCCATGCTCAGCTTTATAAATTCATTTTCATGTACATAGGACAGACAATCGTCTGTGTGGCAGACTGATGGTTTTGGTAGAGCCATCATCCTTTGATTCGGATGATCATCTGTGTAGCAATGATGTACATTTGATGTCTTTATTTTCCTGAATATATCATAGCCCGGATAGATGAAACTAGATCTTGGGTCTTCAAACTCATCCAATCTTCACCCGAATTACAAGTCGATCCATGTGAAAAAATTTCTGGAGTCGAACATTGAAAGACATCGCTTGATTACCAGCCAATGATGTAAGTTTTTAACAGCCGTGAGAGGAATCACTGTTAATGATGATGACCCTCAAGGTACTACAGTACAATTCACGTGGTGTGAAAAAGGGACTTGGCATTGAACACCATGCAAAATCTTTCAGTCGAAGGCCATTGATGTAAACCTGTCGCCGGAAGTGAGAAACTTGCCATTGAGGCATACAAGCTTCAAAGTACTGAAAGGGTTGTTCCTAAGTTGACTTCTTGGATAATGAGCTGTCGTCGACAAGAAGTAACCTGTCGTAGGAGGGCCTTAATAAATCCAACATCTATAACATGGAACGGAGCAAATGATTTTGTGGAGATGAAAACGATCTGATGATACAGGGTTCAGGGTGGTGGTCATGAAGAAATGAAGCATGAAGGTATTGCAGTGGATGAGACACAAGATGGGTTGGTGAATTCTCTGATCGACTTCTCTTGAACATATCGGCGACACTGAAATGGATTGGTAGCGTTAACCCCAAAGATGGATGGTACGGTGGACCAATGGTAATATGACCGATGAACAGAATAACCCAACCGGACTCAATCATGGTGATGGAGTGAATTATGTCATGTCAAGAGCGACTTTGCTACCAATAAAGTTTCTTCAAGTTTTCTTCCCAAATTTTCCCCAGTCATTGTTGACCAGTACCTCTTTATTTTTGTCAAGCTTGAGGAGGATAACATATGCTTGTTCTATAATTTTCCCTTCGGGAAAACCCGTCACTATGTTTTAATAAGCCTAGCGACAGTGAAACTCGTTCTCGTCTGCATGGACAAGTTTGTCGCTATTGGTTTTAACGAGTTTAACGACAAAGATAACTCGGTCTTTTTTCAATCTTAGAGAGTCTGAAAAGGGATGGAAAGGAAACTCCAGTAATCATTTTTCATCATATAATCCCTTAAGTATAAAAAAGTATAAAATAATATGAAAGGGATGAATTTTCGATAGTTTTAACGAGCCGAACAAAACAAGCGCTCGATATTTTTGTGTAATAATACCTCAGGTCCAAAAATATTAAAATCTAGAGGAGGGACAACACTCCCTGTAGCTTTAACGAGCTGGAGAGGCAAACTGCTTGGCAACCTTTTCATATTTTACGAGTCAGGTGAAAAGAGCTTAAAGGAGACTCGTCTTTGAGGAATGAGTGATATTTTCGGGTAGCTGTTGATTCCAGGTAAGGTTTGGAATTTTCCAATCACGACAGTGTCACAAGGATGGCTAATAAAATCACTCTTCGCAGATGTTCCTCAAAAGGGTAAACAATCAAATGGAGGCATATGATTGGCTAAACAGAGTGGAGGTGATGGCGAGAACACGACCAGGGCTCAAAAGCTAATAATAATGCATTCACAATGGTTATTTACTGGAGATTGGTTCATTTTTTAGTGAGCTTAAACTTTGGAGGAACATTTGCTCATTGCTTAGGTTTAATTTTTAACGAGCTTGAATTTCGCATAAAAATTGCTCGTGATAATGGTCATTGATATTCGACCCACTGTTAACACTATGTTCTTTTGACGGTCGTACTACCTGTTCAATTGCTCCATCAAACTTATTAGAAATGAAAATACATGCTTGAAAAATGAGTTAAGACACTAATACCCTACTTGAATGATCTGAATCGGATCCACAAAAGATTGTCAAGAACTTTGACGGTATTGAGTTGAACAAATCTCTAATGAAATCCAAAACAACATCAAAACGCCATGGAACAGTGGCCATGGCAACCGGCGCGGAATGATGAGGACCTCGGACAAAGTATGCTAACCGAGGCCCATGGAGACTGTGCAGGAGGTCAAAACAACCCCTGGGAGCCCCGAATCAGGAAAAGTAGGCGATTTTGATGCACGATTACTAGGAAAACGGGGCCAAAATGGGGAAGCCTTAAGCACTCGGTCACGTTGGGAGCCAGATAACCGCAGGCGTAGAAAGAAAAAAAGCGCTAAAGGACAAAGGCGGGACCCGCGCCATGGAAACCGACGGTTTTGATCGGGGTGCCCTTGAACAGTAAGAGGTTTTGGAGGAGAGCGGAGCGATCCCACTCAGCAATCGATGCATGGGAGTGGAGATGAGAGAAAAACCATCGTGATCGTGTGCTAACAGTCGAGCAAGTCAACCGCACTTGATGTGCGTATGATGTTGGATCTGGAGGAGTCCAGATCGGACGGCTGAGATTGCGCCCGATAGAAAGAAGCGGAATCGACCAGAAATAAGCTACGATTTAAAAGGATTTGGAATCCGTTTGACCGCCACAGTGAAGAAAGAGCGTATCCATGACATAACCGGAGGAACGAACCGACGAAGCATGTTGGCACCAATTAGATGGGGACATGTGGCACTCCCTGAGTATTCATGCTGACGCCAAATAGGGAATTCCAAGCATAGTTGCAGAACCTGAATTGATGCAGGCGGGAGAGGAACCGAACATGCATAGGGATCGAATGGTTAAAGCCATGAACGGAGACAGTCGAAAGAAGAAGGATTTGGAGAGGATTCAAAGTGACCAAAGAGACAGTGAACAGTGAACCCTAAAAGGAGAACCGAACATAGAGAAAAGTAAAGCCAAGCAGACGAGACAGAGGGCCGAGCTGACCACATGCAGCATCGAGCACCAGAGAGCTTGAAGATTCAAGCCTTCCCATAGAGGAATCTGTCTGGATTGGGCATCACAGTTGGCTCTTTCCATTGCAGACCAAAGGTAACAGAGCTGGTAGGAAGAAAAACAGCCTGTGAACTCTGAGTGGCTTGGGGAATCCAAGAACCACCCTGCCAAGCAAAATATGTTGTCAGGAGAACTCATACTGAGTCCCTACATTGTAAATTCTTTTTTGTAAGACATAATAAAACCAGGCCACCACTGGAGCTGGACCGGAGACGTAGCCCTAGAGAATAGGGTGAACTTCTTATTAAAAACTATTTGTGTCTAGTGTTGCTTACTGTGTTTCTCTGCTGTCTTTCCACTTAAATGTCTGTGTATTGGCAATCTGATCGATCCGTTGTTTCAATAACACAGACCACACACCATCACATCAGTCTGTAATACCTTTTGTTTAATAAATCTTCAACTGAGATCACTCATAGGGTGATTATTAGATCATTTAATTACGTGAAAAGTAACTTAAAAGTAGTTTTTACCCCTCATTTTACCATTTCATTTGAGCTTGAGATTGTTGGAGCTCTGGAGGTGTTTTCCCCCTCGATTTTCACTAGCTTATTCTAGGAGATTATGTGGATGATTCTTGGCGCCATCTGGACCAGGTAGGAGCTAAACTTGAGCTCTTCAGTTGCATTCCTTTCTTTTTGAATTTTGTGCATGCCTCCCTGCTTTCCTGAGCCTTTGGGGTTTGAACAATTCGTTATGCCCCCATCACACCTTGTCTATATCAAAACGTGCGATGCATACTGGGCTATACACTAGCCAGTCAGTATGCAGCGCACCTAGTCCACAGCTGGGGTGCGATGGGCGCAAGGAGGGAAACTTGTGCACAGCTTTTTCATGGAAAATTTGCCTGTTTTTTGCCAAATCAGGATCCTGACTCTTCTCTTGTTTGTTTTCAGAGATTCATCGGAGCAAAATGGTTGTTACATGGTGAGAACGCGACCATGAAGAAGAGGACATGGTTTCTTTACATGATCCGGGTACGGTAACTGCATTGCGGAACTGTGGTTTGCTCAAGTTCTTCCGCATCTCTAGCATGAGGCAACAAATCAACTTGTTGCAATATCTCCTCGATGCATGGGATCCTACCAACCAGGTGTTCCAGATTAGAGGCAAATCCATCCCCTTGACTATCGTGGACATCTATTTTTTTCACCGGTTTATCGAGGCGTGGTGCCCCTCTCTCACTATCAGGTTCTGCCCGTGGGGGCAAATCCGTGAGGGATTATATTCATCGATACTATAGAGAAGGATCTCAGCTGAGTAGGGACAGCAAGATCAACATCCGAGATGTCACTAACCGGTCTTTGAGGACCATCTTGTTCACCTTTTCTAGACTGGCTGGTAGTGTGGCTCTTCACTTGGCCAACAGGTCCTATATGCAGTATGCCTTAGAATGCCTTGAAACGAAGGTGTTCAACTGGTGTGATGCAGTACTTCCAGTAATAAAAGAACAACTTACCAAGGTGAAAAATGGGCGATCTAAGAACTTTGGCTATGGTTCCATTTTGATCGCTCTCACCTTGGAGAAGATCCCACTGATGCAGCCACAGTACATTTCACTTGGTTTGCCGCCACCGACTGAGCCACGGATGCAGAGATGGGTTGATCTTATGGCCCGACATGTTGGTCAGCCACAGGTTTCTTTCTATGATGCTTTCTTTGAGTGGTTCAATCGTCAGGAGATGGTTTATGCCGAGTGTCCATATGCTGGTATGGATTTCCGAGGTGACCCAGATTTGGTGTTGGCGGCTGGTGAGAAGTGGAGTGCTATAGGTAAAATTTCTGACCATATCCCTGTTTATCGCTTTATTAATGTTTCCATGCTTTCTTTTATCAAGACTAATCAAAACTCATGTGCTCATGCAGATGTCGGACCGGTGCGACCAGCAGTGCGCCTAAGAGCACCAACTGTCGTTCCAGCAGGAGAGGCTGTAGGGAGGGTTGTCCTTCATGACCTAGATGTGGCCGAGACTCTTGCAGCATTGCAAGATCAGATCGAAGGCCTCACTCTCAGTATCCCGGATATGAGGACTGACGAGCTACCTCTGAGATTACAATGACATACTACTGGCATGCCATGTCGATGGACTAGGCTTTTACGCATGATTGCACAGGCGGTGACTTGTTATCACCAGCATCATTAGACTAGGGTGCCCCCTAGCATTTCGAGTCTTTGGGTCATTTGACCGATTTTGTCTTGGACACAGAACACTATGTGTAAACCATAAATAGTTATATATATATTTTTTATTTTCGGAGCTTCATTTTGGTTAAGTTACATGATCCTGATGCAATTATTGATGAAATGCTTTTCTTTTATAAATGTCGCAAATGTCTATCTAACACATAATTTGCCAATGACTTTGTTAATTTGTTTAAGTTTCTGGAAATATGTTGATATTGGATAGAATCAAACTGTCTTTCCAAAATCTTGACCCTTAGGAACATGCGATAGATAGCTGGATTCCGTACAGAATAGATACCGGTGAGCTGTAGAATGACGAGTTGTGAGTCTAGCCTGACAACAAGTCGGCGTATGTCATGTGTGATGGCATCAGAGAGGAGCTCTATCAACGCGTTGTATTCAGCGATATTGTTTGTTGATCGGCCAATACATACCCCTTTGAAACTCACTAACTCATCGTTTGGATCAAAGATGGCCCAGGCCGTAGAAGATAGGTTCTGCGAACTACGGCTCGCTCCGTCAGCATATCCAATAAATGATTCCAATGGGTTCGACATCTGTAACAAATGTAAAAGTAGATTACCTAACCAAAAATGATTTCTCTTAACGAAAAAAAAATAAAAAATAAAATAAAAATAAATAAAATAAATAAAATACAATAAATAAAACAAAATAAAATTAAATTAAATTAAATTAAAATTAAATAAATAATAATTAAATTAATTAATAATTAAATAAATAATAAATAAAATAAATTATATATATATATATATATTATATATATATATATATTTATTAATATATATATATTATATATATAATATATTATATATATAATATATATATATTATCTATATATATATATATATATATATATAATGTAACAAAGTCATAGGGATTACTACACTGAGTCAAGCATAGTAACACTTAAGGTACAACCCGTTGCGGGGTTGCGCCAGTGGAATCCCATCATAATGCACTAACTCGTAAGCTCCTTTTGCTAATACACCCTTAACAATATAGGGGCCTATCCATAAAGACTTGAACTTACCTGCTCCTAACTTACCAAACTCTTGGTCGTAAAGTAAGACGAGGTCACCTTCTGAGAAGACACGGGGTTTGACATTCTTGTCGAACTACGCCTTGACTCGTTTATTATGGGCTTCGTTAGCCAAGGTGGCATCACGACGGGTTTCATCCAATTGGATTAGTTCCAAGAAACGAGCCTCCTCTTCTAAAGTTCTGTGGAGAAGGTCAACTGCGAGTTTGAGGGACGAGATTTCGCATTGAACTCGTAAGATTACTTCCAGGCCATACACTAGCTGAAAGGGTGTAAATCTAGTCGCATTTCTCACCGATGTTCAATATGCCCACAGGGCTGAGTATAGGATTATGTGCCAACTCCGTTTATGGACTCCAATCATCCTTTGTAGCATGTGCTTCAGGACTTTGTTGATTGTCTCAACTTGACCGTTAGCTTGCAGATAATATGGAGTAGAGCTGTCGTGGGACAGTCCTAATTTGGAAGCCAACTCAACCATCATTTGATTGCGAAAATGTGATCCATGATCTGTAACTATAGCTTGTGGAACACCGAATCTGGAGACTACATGATTGAAAAATAAAAGAGCAGCCATTTCACCACTATTGTTTAATGTAGGCATCATCTCGGCCCATTTCGTAAAATAGTCAACTGCGACTATGATAGACCCATGCCCCCCGGCCGAGGTGGGGTTACAATTCATGAAATCTATGCCCCACTTGGCGAATGGCCCAACAACAACTATTGGTTGCAGCGGCGCGGGTGGCATTCTGGTTTTGCGATCGAAGATTTGACAGGCATGGCAACTTCTGACTGCGATTATGCAATCCTTGAAAATTGTTGGCCAGAAGTATCGTGCTCGTAAAATATTTTGAGCTGTAGCGTAACCAAATTGATGCCCCCCACACATGCTTGAATGACAATCATTCAGGACTTTTTCGGTCTCCTCATGGGCGAGGCACCTCCACAGAACTGTATCGATACCACAACGGTAAAGAGTATCACTGATGATCATGTAGTCTTTTTCTTGGTATCGAGTACGTTGTTGCTCTGATCGGGAGGTATTAGACCTATATGTTTGGGTCTGGAGATAGATGATTATATCTCCATACCACGGATCGCTTGAAGATATCAGAAACAAAGATTCATCCACGATTGTTGTATTGGATGTTGAATCGTTGGACGACAATGGGAGGTCGCATAGTAACTCCGCGAAAACCAGAGATTTCTTTGATTTGGATTTTACGAATTCCAGATCAAACTCCTGCAAAATTGATATCCATTTGGAATACTTTCCCCCCAGTAACTGTCGCGACAAGATATAAGTCATGGGGTTGCAATCTGACAAAATGGTAGTTTTTTGAAAGAGGATATAGTGTCGAAATCTCTGTATTGCTTGAACAGCTACAAGAGCTAGCTTTTCAACATAGGAGTACTTGCTTTCTGCATCATTTAAGTTTCAACTTAAATAATAGATAGGATGTTCAATTCCATTGTCTTCTTGAACTAAAACCATTGCTATGGTTGTATCTATTGCAGCCAAATACAGGTTATAGTCTTTTTGATAATCAGGAGCATACATTAATGATGCTTTTATTAGGAATTCCTTTAAAGCATCAAAGGAAGCTTGCGCAACCTGATTCCAGATGAAGGGTACTCCTTTTTCCAATAGACGCGTATAACCTTTAGCAAGTTCGGCATAATTTGGAATGAACCTCCTTAGAGAGTTTGTTTTCCCTTGGAGTTTCTGAATCTAAAGAAAAATTGAAGGTGGAGGCAAATCAATGATTGCCTGAACCTTACATGGGTCGAGACGAATCCCGTCCTTCGAGACCACAAAGCCAAGTAAATGACCAGAACTGACACAAAACACACATTTGTGTGGATTGAATCGTACATTGTAGTGTCGACAACGTAGAAATATCGCTCTCAAATGCTGCAGATGATCAGTCTGCTTTCGCGAATGAGTCGGAAGGTCATCGAGATATGGTTGAACGATGTTCTTGATGTCATGGAAGGCATAATTCATTGCCCTCTGAAATGTTGCCCCTGCATTCTTTAAACCAAAGGGTAGCTTGCGGTATGCAAATGTGCCCCACGGACAAATAAATGCAGTCTTTGACTGGTCCTATGGGTGGATATTTATTTGATTATACTCCGAAAATCCATCCATAAATGAAAATATTTCACACCTGGTGCATTCATCAATTATCTGGTCAATGAAGGGTGTAGGTTAGTTGTCTTTTGGACAAGCTTGATTTACATCCCTATAATCGACGCACACTCTAATCGTTCCTTGTTTTTTCATTACAGGAACAATATTCGATACCCAATCGGTTAGAGGAACCGAGTAGATAAAACCAGCATGGAGAAGTTTTTCAACTTCCGCCTTGATGGCAGCAGCTTTCTTGGGGTGCACCTGCCGGAGCCATTGTCGCACTGGTTTGACATCTGGATACATCTGAATTTCATGTTCAATGATACTCGAGTCGATGCCTGGCATTTCTTCATATGACCAAGCAAAGACATCTCTGAATTCGCGAAAGAGAGCATAATATATCTCCAATTCTGAAGAAGAACAAGATTTGCCGACATGAATATTCTCTACAACATCTGTTTTGGTTGAGATATTGATGGCGATAGTCTCTTCAATATTGGACAAGTTTCGCTTGGAATCCACCGTATTTATAGTATTTGATAGAAAATCAAAAACTGAGGGATGTTCAAGGTCACTAGAATTATCTTCCTTATAATCTGGAAGATGGGAATGATGGTGGTAATCTTCCCATGGTGCCCCGTCAATCATCATTGACTGAACAATTCCTTCGTCTGTAGAATGTACATGTGACCAAGGATTTGAAGGGGTACCATATTCCTTAGACCTATCTTTCCAAACGCTTGAGGAGCGTTGATTTGGGTTCGCCTCCCATGCCAAAAACATTGATTGCTACAATATTCCTATTGGGTTTGGAGGATAAACCTCGTGATGATCCATGCTAACATCGTGATTGGATATCTTCTGGATGGAAGACACCATATTGCAAGCTCCCACCATGGCCACTTCCACCAGATTGTTTAGAGGCGGTAGGGCAAAAGTACCCATCAATGTCAAGTCTTTTAGTCGGCCTACTCCGATATTTTGAATTGACTGAGAGCTCCCATGGATCATCGGAATGCTTCCCGTAACTTGTGAACTGTTGGGGATGAATGTTTGTTGGTCGATGATTGTAATTCCTCCTTGGAAAGGAAATGCAATCTTTCTAAAGTATGTCGACACAACTGCGGCCATAACATATATCCAGGGCCTTCCCAGTGGGATGTTGTAATCGAGGTTTATGTCGATAACTTCAACATCAATTTCTATTGTCTTGCCCCCCAGTTTGACTTGCAAGTTACTTAAAATCCCGTAAGGAGTGTATGTTCGTCCATCAAATGCTTTCAACGTCTTTAACGATTGCGACAAGGGTGGTGAGCCTAAATTTTTCCAGCAACTCATCGACATAATACATGTAGATGCTCTCTCATCAATAATTGTTCGATGAACAGTTTTGTTGAGGGCTTTCACTTGAATGAGGAAAGCAAGTTGAGCTGGTAACTGAGGGTCATATCCTTTATGATTAAAGGCCACAAGATTGGAATTCGCTGGGTCAATCCCACCTATTGCTGATAATAGAGCCTGCTTTTGGGAGGGGCAATTTTACAGTACCTCAAGTGTCGACATAGCGGACGGCGATTGGGCCAGGTCCTCTACTATATTATAATTTTGTGCTGCTCTGGCATGAGGATTAAATGTCGATTTGTGTACTACTCCCTTTGGCAGCTTTATTGTTAGCTCAGGAATGATGGGTGGCACAACTTCGGTCTAAGTTGTTGTCTAACTACTAGGTTGATCAGTAGCCTTGTTGTTTGGCAGTTGTGGATTCCCGTAATCTTTATTCCTTGTCGATATCAAAGCATCATTTTGTTGTTTTGAAATGGATAACATAAGCACTTGGGATGGAGAAGCATTGTCACTAGCAACCAGATTGGTTCCTAGGTTTGGAAACAGATCAGTCAATACTGCTGAGGTTTTTGAACTCTTAAAAAGTTTTTTAACTTCAGCTTTATGTGGGCAATCTCTCGTCCAATGATCCTCGTCACATATCGGACACCCCGGAAGGGGTTTCCTTTGCCCAGAAGGGTTTGCAGAAGATTTTTCAGGAGACGAATCCTCTTGTTTCTTCTTCTTCCCTTTCTTTTTCTTCTTTGCCCCCAGTTGTTTCGATTCTTTACCTTTGTCAGTCGACACCTCCGAGGCGAGAAGTTCTTCATTTGCATTTTGACTAGAAACCGTGCGAGCTTTCTTGGATGTAGCCTTTAAGGTTTTTGTGCTAGTCGTACCTATCACACCATCTTCGGCATGAGAGTCCTTGTTTGATTTAGGATGAGCAGGAATGGAAAATTCTGGTCTAGGAGCATTAGGGATTTTGTCATAGAGTGTGCCAAACTGAGTATATATCAAGTCAAGATATTACGCACGAGCAATGACTTTCTCTTCAGTGATGACTCCTCCCTTTGCCACATCTTATGTGATAGAAGGTAACAATGACTTAATAAACCATTCATCTAACAGTTGATTAGGAACATATGTTTTTACCATTCTACGATGATGTCGCCACTCATGAATATGATCAGATATGTGGGTGGCTGTCGTTTGTTTGAAATTGGTAAGAAGTTCTGTTCCTGTTTCGTACCTTATGGGTAACTGGAAATGGGTTAAAAAGGTTGTGGCAAGGGTGCTGACGTTATCGAATGAATCTCTTGGCAATTCAATGTACCATTTTGCTGCCAGACCAGTTAACATTCGCTGAAAAAGGCGAAGCCTAATCGAATCATCGTTGAGAGTGTTGGATGAACACCACAGATGAAAGGTAATCACATGATTCGATGGGTCTTCACTCGGATTTCCATTAAATTTAGGAATATTTGACAGAAGTTTGTGAGGAATCGTTGGCCACCAAGGGGCATAAGCAATTGGATCATTTGTTAGCCGATTTAGATCCGGTAACTCTAAAGTTGCCACAAAGGGCAACTGTTGATTCAGGTTCGACAAAGCATACCCAGGATAAGATGGAATCGCTTGAGCGGTGGGTCTTTGCATACCAGCATAGTGCATTTGATGTTGATAACTTTGGTATGGTTGATGGGCATAACCATTATGAAATGGTTGATGTTGACCGTTTTGAATATACGGTTGTCCATTATTTGCACAGATTTGTTGCTCAAATCCTTGGTAAGCTTGTTGGAATTGCGGTTGTTGATACTGCACCAGTCATGGTTGTGAAACCATTTTTTATTGTCCAACACTGGTTATTTGACCAAGAGGAGGGGTAATAGTACCCGTTTGAGCCTGGGTCGCTCCGGTTAGGGAGCCACTAATCGGTGATTGCGGCTGTGTCGTGGAGATAGGAGGCTGTTGTATTGCAACATGAGAAACTTGAGGTTGGCATACAACAGGAAACGCTTGTACTTGCGACACGGTCACAATGGCCGGTGTAGTGGGGATATTAAACATAGGTAAGCTTTGTTGCATGGAGTATACAACTCTTGGTTGTTGAGGAAGTATTGGCACCCAACTGCCAGATGTAATTCCAGCATGACCTGAATTATGTTGTGAACTCCCATATGGTTTTTCTCCCGGAGGAAATAACGAAAGGGTATACTGCCCCCCATATGGTGGCAATCCAGTGCTTGGAGGGAAAATTGGCCTTTGGGGACAGGACTGCCCAAATTGATACTGTCGCGAAGGATCAATTTGTTGAGACTCAACATAAGAGATTCCAGATATTATTCCAGACGAACAAACGGGAACAGACCATACTGTCGAAACAATCCCTGGATGGACTCCACCTAGCGGTTGAAAGCTGGTTGGGATAGATGGTATATTGGCGAACATTGTTGGAGTAGCAGCAGGGGGTTCTGATACTACTGCATCAAATGACATAGTCCTAGATGTCGATGATTGTTCAGACATATCTAGTCTATCCAAGAGATTTCCTAGCGATTCTACAAGAACTTGTGATGAAGGGATACATACTTTTGAAGAAGAAGGATATAGGGTGATCCCAACTCCAAAATGCAATGGAGTACTGGATGAAGGATCCTCCACAATCTCTTCTATAGCAATCAAAACAGGTGGGAGAGGAAGACTGTCAGGTCCGTAAAATATTTCTGGTGCCGAAGAAGGTATAGACTTTGCAGTTATAGTTGTTGGAGGGGTGACACCTTCTGAATCAACTGTAGATGTAGTTGGTTCAGGAATAAAGGCATTTACCATTACACTAGGATCAGTTCTAATGTCCTCTTGCTGCTGCGGAACTTCTTCCGTAAAGGCAGGGATACCAGAAATGGTTGGAGCAACCGGAGTCCCTGAGGATGTTGGAACAGAAATTCCAAGAAAACCAGGGGACTTTGATCCGATTAAACGAGTTTGCTTTGTCCAGAATAGTTTTGTTTCCAGAGTCAAAGACGGTTGACTCGTTAATCTCCGTGAACGACAAGGTTTCGATTGAATTTCTTCCACAATTGCGGATTACTTGATCAACTGAAAAATAAAGGGGAAAAATAATTCCGAATTTTACATGCTTTGACAAAACTTGCTTTTTCAATTTTTAAGAGTCGAACAAAAAAAAAAAAAAAAAAAAAAAAAAAAAAAAAAAAAAAAAAAAAAAAAAAGAAAAAAAAAGAAAAAAAAAGGATACTTTAGTCGCCTTCGATTTTTAATGAGCCTGAGACAATGCTCAGATGACCTTTTCCTTTAAGGAGTTGAAAAGGAACGAAGAGACTACTCTGGAAATCTATTCAAGGATACCAAACCAATCGAAAACTGCAAATACTTTTATGGTACGGCAATCAATCTTCCTGAATGTTGTGTCAGGCATTGCAATCGATAGGGTGGCAACAGCTTCCTAAGGATAAAGGATTTATCCTATGTGTCTCCCAATATATACTCGACGATACGTGCAACACAAGTCCGTACTGGCATTCGTCTCAAAGAGAGGATTCACCCAACCACAATGAAAGCGATAGTTACCCGGGCTTACGACGTGGAATACGCTCTAGCTTGACTCTAAATGTTTTGCGTTAGGTTAAAGCATTTTATGTTCATTGAATTTATTTTACAGTTGATCTTTCTTAAGAAGTTTGCCTTTCAGGTTCACCGCGTGATGTAGATATACAATTCCTAAAATGCAATCTAAGATGATAAACAGTCGTTTAATCTTCTTTTTGCAATGAAAATCCTAGCTACTTAAGGAAAGAGAAGCGAAATTCTTTCAACAAAGAGCAGAGAGCACACACTAGATGCACTGTCCTAAATCAAAATCAACAAGCAGTCTAAATGAAAATGCACAAGCATGTATTTGTTTTTGCTTTCTTAATGTGTGAATGGGAAAAAGAATGCTAAGTACAAATTCGAATTGTTTCAAGCGACAGTATTAATGATTTTCTTTTCAAAAAATGAAAGCAAGATAATGACGACACTTTGCGATTTTGAATTGAAAACTGCTTTCAACACTTGAAAAACTATTAATTCAAATCAAATACAAGAGTAACAGTGTAATCAACCATCAAGAACAATAGGATTCTTTTCTTTAACTGAAAACGACACTTGCAACACTTTCAAATCAAAAGACGACAGCTGGATTACGCTACTTCTTTGTAAAATAGGACCGTAAATGGCGAACAATACATAAAAAAATATTTATTGTTCCTTGTACTATGGAGGTTGAATCATGCAAAGGAAGGAAGTTTCCACAGAGGTTTATTGATCGTAGACAACAAAATTCCTGAATAAAGCTGAAGAGAGTGAACAAAAAACCAAAATCTGGAAGCAAAAGAGGTCTTATCTGATCATCGCACCTGCAACACAAGGAAAGTGCGATGCATCTCACCTACTGCACATGGGAGGTACGATGCATCCATATTCCCAAGAAGAGAAACTGCGATGGTCCAGGGACGAGACTTCAACTGGGTTCTTGGTCACAGTTTGCAGCTCAGTTCAAGGATTTAAGCCGAGCAAATGATAGTCAGTAAATGTAAATCACAGGGGCTAATCTAATGAGGCTACTGGAGCCACCACCAGGGAAATTAGGATGTTTGCAAATCAATTGTTCAGTTTATAAACAAAACTCGGAGATAGACTGAAGCAGCATTGATCTACTTTGCACTTGCATAGTAAATGCAGTTCGAAGGCTAGCTAGCTTGACTTCAGGCTCCGTCTGTAAGTTTATAAAGCAAACAAATATAGACAAGAAAACAAGCTATTCGCTCCCCAGTGGAGTCGCCATTTTGTTATCGGGAAATCTAGTGTCTATGCAGAGCTGCTAGTCCCACTAAGACGGGAAGCCATCTTAGAAACAAACAGATTAAAGTTACTTTCGCTTTCCTTTATGAGAAATAGATAGGAGAGGAGCGAAGAATACCAACCTCGATCTTTCACTTGGTTCTCTGCTTGTTCCTTCTCCCCCTTTGACGGATCTTTGCCGCTCCTCCCTTGACCACTCTGCTTCAAAGAGTACCTGTAAAGTCAAAGCAGCATAATACCTTTAAAGTGCAAAGATCTACAATCGTAAACAACATAGGACCAGATATACATGGACCACACACATGCATATATTAGCAAACACAGAAGACTATGGAGGAAAACTTGAATAACTTTATTGATATAAAGATTAGAAGAGAGGATTACAACCCATTGATCTAACCCAGTGTCATCCTCCCAGCATGAAAGCCCTTCTTCACCTCATGAAAATCTTAGATCACCCAACATTATGATATTCCACCAGGAAACCAACAGCACTTCCTTACAAGATACAAGATTCCAACCTTTGGATCTCTGGGATGATGGATCCATATATAGATGATTACAGGGGGGTGAGTCAGCTTCTGGGATTTTGATTAGTGTCCTCTCTCTGATAGTTCTTGATTCCACTTGGAGATTGATGATCTCTTACTCATCCTTGGGCGAATTCAGAGAGGCAAGTGTCACAGGAGAAGTTTCTTGAAGATTCCATGATCATCCACATTACAAATTGTCTCTGCCATTTGTCTACTCTCGCCCATTGCACCCTATAGAAGGGCTTTCCAGTATGCATCTCACTTTTTACACTGAGCAGGTGAGATGCATCACACCCTCTGCACTGAGCAGTCTGTATGGTCCAGTTTTGACCAGTTATGAGCAGTTTTCTATGGAAAACTTCTGGGAGATGATGTAATCAGCTAACCTTGTTCCTTTAGGGTATGAAACAACACTTTTATGTACTCAGAATCCCTTGGTTTATGGACATATGTGATTGGGGTTGCAGTGCCCAAATATGTCTATGACACTTAGAACGACAATGATTTCTTATGAATGTACCTTTGCCTGCGTTTTCATTCTTAGCAAACATAAAGAATGGTAGAAACTTATTATTAACGATAGAGCTTGCTAAGTAAGATTCCTCTAGAAAATCATATATTCCTCATCCATTTTCGAGCTCATAGGAGTTGATAAGTGAGGGAAACTTCTACAAGACTCCAAGAGATAAGAATATTCCCCAAACCCTATGTGAATTTCGCCTAATATCGCCCAGCGCAGGTGAAAGAGAGTCTAAATGCTCTGCAGAGCACCCTGGCATGGACTCAACTACTCTGCAACGCACCCTTACATGGGCCTACCTGTGTTGGTCTCTTTAGAGGTCATTTCGGGATGTCTTCAAGTCATGAAACTGTCTGGGAAGGAGGGATTCAAAAGGGTGACTTGTTTAGGTCATGTAGCAACTAACATCAGGGTTTGATGAGCCCTAAAACACTGATCTGGATGATGGGAGTGATGTACCAAAATGGATCTATAATAGTTTCCCCTTAAAGCATGAAGTTGAAAAAGTAAATGTCGAATGAAATGCTTTACGATGTGATGAGGAAGTTTCGAAGTGGAACGTGACCTACATCACTTACAATACATATATCATGATATTTTGATTTTTACATGACTTGTTGAGGGAAGGCATGTCCATGCTCAGCATATAAAATTTCATTACATGTACATAGATAGTCATCTACAGATATATACCCATGAATGGATGACCATTAGTGTAAGGCCATTGTACATATGATTTAGTACTCCTGAAATCGCATCCCGGATGGATGAAACTAGATCTGGGGTCTTCTATCTCGTTCAATTGTTCGCTCAAGTACGAGTGTAACCATGTGAATATGTGATCTGAAATCGAACATGGGAAGGCATCATCTAATTACCAGCCAATGATGTAAGTTGTTAATAGACGCGAGAGAAATCACCAATATGATAATGATCCTCAAGGTATTGCAGTACATTCTGCATGGTTTGAATGGATGATCTGATGTCGAACACCATACAAAGTATTTTGGTCGAAGGCCATTGATGTCAACCTATCGCTGGAAGCAAGAAACCTGCCATTGATGTATGCAAGCCTCAAGGTACTGGAAGGGTGTTTCTAAGTCAACTTCTTTGATAATGTGTCAATGTCGATAAGAAGCGACTCATCACAGGAAGGCCTTGATGTATCACACATCAATGACATGAAACGAGTGTAATTATTTTGGAGACAGAATTTGATTGACGACACAAGGTTCAAGAATGGAAGTCATGAAAATGAAGGTTTATGGTATTGCAAAGGATGAATTTTAACTAGATGGCTTCTCTTGAACATGTCGGCGACAATGAAATGAATTTGTAGCATTGGCCCAAAACAAAGTGATAGATGGTATGATAGACCAATGGTATGATAACCATCAAGTTGATAACCCAACCCAAATAGTCACGGTGATGAAGTGAAAGTGTCATGTTCAAGAGTGACCTGCTACCAAAAGTGGTTTACCCCTTTTTCCATTTTCCCCAGTCATTGTTGACCAATACCTCTTTAATTTTATCACGCTTGAGGAGGATAACATATGCTTGTTGTATAATTCCACCCTTCGAGTGATTCCATCGCTATGTGATGTTTTAACGAGTCTAGCGAAGGTGAAACTCAGTCTTGTCTAGATGGACAAGTTTGTCTCTATTTGATGTTTTAATGAGTTTAACAACAAAGGTAACTCATTCCTTTTCATGTTTAGAGAGTTTGAAAAGGGACAAAAAGAAAACCCCACAAGTTCTTTTTTGTTTATTTGTCTCTCAAGCCCGAAAAATCATAAAACAATACGATAGAGAACCTATTGACCATGTTTGATCAACGTATACCTTTTTCGTAAATAATCTATTTCAGCCCGAAAAAGGGTTAAACTTATACTGAGTAGATGTTGTTTCCAATCCGTTAACAAGCTGAAAAGGACAAGCACTCGGCAATATTTTCATGTTTAGAGAGTTTGAAAAGAGTTTTAAAAGGACTCCAAGGGGGTTCCTTTTTCAATATTTAACAGAGCTCGAAAAAGAGATAAAAGTATGCTCTATGGTCAAAGGTACAACTTACAATCAAGCATGTCAAATTCTGAAAATCAGCTGCAAAACCCTGCTCAAAACATCACCAAATGGATTAAAAATACATGTTTCATAGGTAAAAATAGGCAAATACTAATGTTTACTTGATTAATGAACGTAAAATAAACATAAAACAAGTTTTTACCATGACATTTTTACCATTTGAGACTTACCATTCAGTTTTGTGCTCTGGGCTAGTTTTTTACCTTGAACTTCATCAGTTCATTGCAAGAGATTTTGTGGACCATTTCTCATGTCATCTGGACTCGGTAGGAGATCTACCCCTCCTCTTTCTTTTCAAGTCATTCTTTTACTATTTCATGCAAGTTTTAGGGTTTTTTGGGGCCTCTGGGATTTGATTTTTTCACCCTGGGATCAACACGGGCTTTCACATCAACAACTGCACTGAAGAGCATCCTGATAGAAGGTTGCCTACTCTATAGTGCACTGTCTCTGTGCCTAGGCTGCGCTGAGGGAGTTTCCCAAATTTGATTTAGTTGTTTGCTCCAGAATTTGTCTTGTTTTTTGCATGAAAAGGATCCTAACTAATCTCATGATTGGATTTTAGGATTTCATCAGATGAGAATGTTGATTACATGGCAAGAAAGAGAGCATGAAGAAAAATAAATGGTTTCCCTAATCAATCCGTGTACAGTTGAGGCACTCAAAAACTGTGGCATACTCAAATACTTCAGGTTGTCTAGAATGAGGCAACAAATAGAACTATTGCAGTTCCTTGTTCATGCATGGGATCCCAAAGATCAGAAGTTTCACATAGGGGCCAAGATGGTTCCTATTACCATTGATGATATTTACTTTCTTACCGGATTTCCGAGGCGAGGTACCCCCATCTCACTTTCTGGATTTTCCCGTGGAGGTGAATCGGTGAGAAATTACATTCAACGTTTTGTCAGCCAAGTACACAGCCTAGCAAGGATGGGAAAATAAACATCAAGGATGTAGGTTATTTTCCTTTGAGAATGATCCTCTTCACAATCGCAAAGTTGGTTGGTAGTGTGAAACTTCATCTAGCGAACAGATCATATATGCAGTATGCACTTGAGTGTTTAGAGCCAAAAGTATTCAACTGGTGTGAGGTCGTGCTTTCTTCATTAAAAGAAAAACTGACCAAGGTAAAAAGTGGTAAGATGAAGAATTTATGCTATGGTTTGATCTTAATCACTTTTACCTTAGAGAGAATTCCATTAATGCAACCGCAACATGTATCACTGGGTGTCGCTGGTCCTAGAGATCCACGTATGCAGAGGTGGGTCGAAATGATGGCGCGACATGCGGGTCAGTCAACAATCATTTTTTCCACTGCATTCTTCAACTGGCACGATTAACAACACCTTATCATCGAGGAGCATCCATAGTAAGGGATGGATTTCTGTGGAGATCCAAACTTGATTCTACCAGTTAGAGCACAATGGGGTGTTATAGGTAAATTGTTTGACCAAAGTGTTTTTTGATTTTTCAAGTTTCTACATGTTTTTGTGTTTTTAATGTTTCCAAGACTAAAATAAAATCATTCTCATGCATACAGATGTCGGTACTATTTGACTTGTGGGACATGAACAGGGTGCAGGTGGGCCAATGTGAAGAAACATTGGGGAGCAGTCCTCCGAGACTTGATTTGGTCGAGACCTTGGCAGAGTTGCAAGATCACATAGAGGGATTAACCCTTGGTTTTCTGGATGTCCAGATCGAGGAGTTACTTATGAGGCTGCAGCGCCACACTATTGGTGTTCCTAGTTGTTGGATGAGGCTTTTATGCAAGATAGCATAGGTTGTGACCTGTTATCATGAGCATCACTAGTTCTACTTAGGATGTTTTGCATGCATTTTGAGTTTTTGGGTCAGATGACTAAACTTGTCTTGGACAAAAATTTTGTAAAAGCTTTTAAAACATCTATCTATTTTACTTTCAGAGTTTTCTATGGTTATGTGCAATCATGTTCAACTAATGATGTGAATTGAAAATGTTACTTTTACATGTGTCACAAATGTCTATTTAACACATAATTCGCTAGAGAAATAGTTAATGTGTTAAAGTTTCTGAAAATATGTTGATATTGAATGTATTCAAAATGCCTTTCCAAAATATGAACTCTAAGGAACATATGAAGAATTGTTGGGTTTCGAATGGTATACACACTTGTAAGTTGTAGTACGACGAGTTGTGAGTCCAGCCTAACAATGATTTGGCACATGCCAAGTGAAATGGCATTTTAGAGAATTTCAATCAACATGTTATACTCAGCTATATTTTTCATCGATCGACCGATACAAATCCATTGAAAACTCACTAACTCGCCACTTGGAGCGAAAATAGTCCATGCTACAGAAGATAGGTTTTGCGTACTATGACTAGCACCATCGGTGTAACCAAAAAATTGTTCTGAAGATTCCGACATTTGCAACAAATGCAAAGCAGCTTTACTAACCAGATAAAAAACTCTAAAATACACACATTGACACACACACACATGCAATGAAAGAATATATATAGTGAGTTTTACTACACTCAATTAAGCATAGTAACATTTGAGGTATAGCCCGTTTCGGGGCTACGACAATGGAGTCCCATCATAATCTACTAACATGTAGGCACCTTTTGCCAAAACACACTTGACAATATAAGGACCCATCCACATGGGTTCAAATTTCCCTGCTCCAAGTTTATCAGCTTCCTTATCGTAAAGTAAGACTAGGTCTCCTTTTGAGAAGATACGAGGCTTGACATTTATATCATATTGCACCTTGATTTGTTTCTTATGCGCTTTGTTAGCCAATGCGGCATCACAACTAGTTTCATCTATATGGATAAGTTCCAAGAAACACGCTTCTTCTTTAGAAGTGTTGGGTAACAGGTCAATCGTGAGTTTGAGAGATAAAATTTCACATTGTATGGGTATGATTGCTTCCAAACCATACACCAACTGAAAGGGTGTGAATCCAGTTGCATTTCTCACTGAGGTTTGATATGCCCACAAGGCAGAGTACAGGATTAAATTCCAATTTTGTTTATGAACCCCTATCATTCTTTGAAGCATTCGCTTCAGGACTTTGTTGATGGCCTCAACTTGTCCATTCTTTTGTGGATAATAAGGGGTAGAACTATCATGTGATAGTCCTAACTTAGCAGTGAACTCAGCCATCATGTGATTGTGAAAATGTGACCCATGATCTGTAACTATGGCCTGTGGTACACCAAACCGAGCAACCACGTGCTTGAAAAAGAAAGAGTAGTTGTTTCACCATTTTTGTTGTTGGCATCGCCTCGGCCCATTTGGTAAAATAGTCAACAGTGACTATAATATACCCATGCCCCCCGGTCAAGGTGGGGTTACATGTCATGAAGTCAATGCCCCATTTGGTGAATGGTCCAACAGCAATGACTGGATGCAATGGTGAAAGCGGTAATCTAGTTTTGTGGTCATAGATCTGGCATGCATGACAGCTTTTGATGGCAATAATACAATCTTTGAATATAGTTGGCTAGAAGTAACCGGCATGGAGAATTCTTTGTGCGGTAGCATATCCAGATAAGTGTCCACCATAAGCACATGAATGGCAATCATTCAATTCCTTTTCGGCTTCCTCATGTGTGAGGCACCTCCGTAAAATTGTATCGATACCACAACGGTAAAGAGTGTCGCCAATGATCATATAATCTTTGGCTTGGTATCAGATACGTCGTTGTTGCAAGCAAGAGGTATCAAGCCGGAAAGTTTGGGTCTAGAGATAAATCAATATATCTCCATACCACAGGTCAGATGACGATATTAGGAATAGAGACTCATCCAAAATCGATGGTTCAGATGTTGAATCAATGGAGGTTAAGGGAAGGTCACAAAGTAGCTCGGTGAAAATGAGAGATTTCTTTGATTTGGACTTGATGAATTCCAGATAAAACTCCTACAAAATGACTATCCATTTTGAGTATTTGCCCCCCAGCAATTGACGTGACAAAATATATGTCATAGGGTTGCAATCCGAAATGACAGTGGTATTCCAGACCAAGATGTAATGACGAAATCTCTGAACATCTTACACAGCTACCAAAGCTAGTTTCTCAACATAAGAGTACTTACTTTCTATATCATTGAGATTGCGGCTCAAGTAATATATCAAATGTTCAATCCCATTTTCCTCTTGGACTAAAACCATGCCAATGGTTGTATCTACAGCGGCAAGAAACAGGTAATAGTCATTTTGATAATTTGAAGAATACATTAATGACGCTCTAATCAAGGTATCTTTAAGAGCATAAAAGGAAGCTTGCGCAACCTGATCCCAATGGAAGGGTATCCCTTTTTCAAAAGATGTGTAAAACCTTTATCCATTTCAACGTAATTAGGAATTAACCTCCTCAGAAAGTTAGCCTTCCCTTGGAGTCTCTGTAACTGTAAAAGATTTGAAGGTGGAGGCAAGTCAAGAATTGCCTGAACCTTTAATGGATTGAGTCGAATTCCATCTTTAGACACTACGAATCCAAGAAATCGACCAGAACCAACACAAAACACACATTTGTGTGGATTGAGTCGTATCTTCTAATGTTGGCACCGTAAAAATACAGCTCTCAAATGTTGTGGGTGATCAGTCTGCTTTCATGAATGAGCAGGTAAATCGTCAAGGTAAGGTTGAACAATGTGCTTGATGTCATGGAAGGAATAGTTCATTTCCCTCTAAAATGTGGTCGTTGCATTCTTCAAATCGAAAGGGAGTTTCCTATACGCTAGCGTGACCCATGGACAAATAAAAGTTGTTTTAGATTAGTCTTGTGGGCAGATACTGATTTGATTGTAATCGGAAAAACCATCCATAAAAGAGAAGATTTCGCATCCAGCACATTCATCAATTATCTGGTTGATAAAAGGAGTAGGATAATTGTCTTTTGGACATGCTTGATTTACATCCCTATAATCGACGCACACTCAAATTGTCCCTTGTTTTTTCATGACAGGAACAATGTTGGAAACCCAGTCAGTAAGAGGTACAGGGTAAATGAAACCAACTTGCAAAAGATTTTCAACTTTTGCTTTAATGGCAAAGGCTTTCTTTGGATGAACAGGTCGAAGTCGTTATCATACTGGTTTGGCATCAGGATACATTTTGATTTTATGTTCAACAATACTAGAGTCAATGCCTGGCATCTCCTTGTATGACCATGCAAATATATCTCGAAATTCACGAAAGAGAGTACGGTAATTATCAAGTTCTGATGGAGAACAATATTTTCCGATATGAATGTTTTCTACAACATTAGGTTTGGTCAAAATATTAATAGAAATTGTTTCTTCAATATTTGACAGGTTTCGCTCGGAATCTACTGTGTCTATGAAAACAAAATTTGAAAGGAAATCAACAATTGAAGGGTGGTTAAGTTCATTGGAATAATCTTCGATGTCATCTGGAAGATGGGAACGATGATGATAATATTCCCAAGGTTCTTCTCCTAGCATTATTGATTGGATGATTCCTTCATCCGTAGAAAATATATGTGAAAAAGGATCCAAAGAAGTACAATATTCTAATGAACGGTCTATGCATACAATTGGTGAAAGTGTATTTGCGTTTTTTGCACAAGCCAAAAAAATTGATTGCTATGCAAGCTCAATGCGGCTTAGCGGCATAACTTCAGCATTACTATCAACTTCAGAATTGTTGGTAATCCACCTTAAATCAGATGAGGTGGAGGAAATAATGTTGCAAGTCTCTACTCTTGCCACTTCTTCCAAATCAGATGGTGACAGTAGCATAAAAGTACCCATTAGGGAAGGATATTTAAATAGGCCTATACCAACACTTTGAAGTGACAGTGGGGTCCGTGTACCAACAAAATGCTTCTAGTAGCCTGAGAACTAGATGCAAAGAAGGCAAGTTGATCAATAACTGTGATCTCACCTTTACGAGGGAATGCAATCGTACAAAAGTAAGTGGAAACCACAACGGCCATAGCATATACCCATGGCCTTCCTATTAAAATGTTGTAGTCAAGAGGTCCGTCAATTACCTCAACTTCAACAGTAATTGTTTTTCCCCCTAATTCAATTTGCAGGTTACTCAAAATCCCAGAAGGTGTATATGTGTGTCCGTCGAAATATTTTAACGTTGTTGGTGATCGTCACAACGGCAATGAACCAAGTGTTTTCCAACAGCTCATTGGCATAATGCAAGTAGATGCCCCCTCATCAATAATAGTTCGGTGAACATTTTTATTGAGATCTTTTACTTGAATTAAGAAATCTAATTGTGATGGTAACTGTGGTGTATATCCTGCATGGTTAAAGACCACAAGATTGGAATTCGTAGGGTCTATTCCACCAATTGCTAACAATAAAGCCTGCTTCTGGGAGGGACAATTTTGTAACATCTTCAACATCGACATAGCAGAAGGTGATTGAGAAAGGTCTTCTACTATGTTATAGTTCTAAGCTTCTCGAGCCCGAGGGTTAAATGTTGATTTATGCACAACTCCCTTTGGTGGTTTTATTGTCAATTCTGGCGCAATAGGTGGTGGAATATTTTCAGATGAAGTCGAAGTTGAAGGATTAGGTTAATCAGTGGCCTGATTATTCGATGACAGCGGTGGATTTCGATAATCTTTATTTCATGTTGACACCAAAACTTCATTTTGAGGCTTTGTAATGGACATCATAAGTACTTGGGAAGTGGAAGCATGGTCTGACGCAACCAAATGTTTCTCCAGGTTTGGAAAAGGATCAGTCAACACTGCAGATGTGTTAGAAGTCTTTAGAAGCTTAGAGACTTCTGAGCAGTGTGGACAATCTCTTGTAAAATGCTCATCATTACATATTAGACATGGATAACGAGGTTTCCTTGCCAAAGTAGAGGAATCAAATGATTTCTCTTGAGGGGGATTATCTTGTTTCTTCTTGTTTTTCCCCTTCTTCTTGCCTCTTGGTTGCTTTTGATTCTTGCCTTTGTGAGATGACACGACATTGACTTAGAAAGCAAGAGTGTTTTCTGATGCATTGGATGTTTGATTGGAAATGGAAAGTGTTTGACCAGATGGTCTACATGTTGTTTGTGTGCTTGAAGAACCAATCACACCGTCTCCGGCATGAGAGTCCCTACTCAATTATGGAGGAGGAGGATTAGTGAAAGTTGGTCGGGGTGCGTTTGGAATCTTGTTGTAGAGCATGTCGGATTGTGTATAAATCAAATCCAAATATTGGGCACGAGAAATTACTTGTTCTTTTGTGACAACTCCACCTTTTGCCACATCCTCGGTGATTGATGGCAAATAGGATTTTATAAGCCACCCAACCAAAATCTAATCAGGAACATAAGTCTTAACCATTCGACAACGATGCCGCCACTCATGAATATGATTTGATATATGAGTAACAGCAGTCTGCTTAAATTTGGTTAGGAGTTCCGTTCCAGTCTCGTATCTGATAGGTAATTGGAAGTGGGCCAAAAATGTGGTGGCTAAAGTCGTAAAGTTGTCGAATGAAGCTTGTGGTAACTCAATGTACCACTTCGCAGCCAGACCAGTAAGCATTCTTTGGAAAAGATGTAGTCTAACTGAGTCATCATTTAAGGAGTTTGATGAACACCACAAATGAAAATTCATGACATGATTTGATGGGTCTTCTCCGAGATCTCCATTGAATTTAGAAATGGCAAAAGATAAATTATGCGGAATAACCGGCCACCAAGGTGCATATAAGATTGGATCATTAGTGAGCCGGTTTAAATCTGGTAATTCAAGAGTTGCTACAAATGGCAACCGTCGATTCAATTCAGGTTGAGCATACCCAAGATATGATGGAATTGTCTGAGCAATAGGTCTTTGCATACCAACATAGGGCATCTGTATCTAGTACCCTTGATAAGGTGGTTGTTGAACAAATCCGGTATAAGGTGGTTGTTGATAACCAGGTTGAATTTGCGATTGTCCATGACCAGCAAAGCCTTGTTGACTAGGACCTTGGTAAGCTTGATATTGTCCAAACCCAGGTTGAGCTTGTTGGGCAGGTCCAAATTGGGGTTGGAATTGTTGGAATTGAGGCTATTGATATTGGGGCTGCCACGGTTGTTGAATCAACTGTTGTTGTTGTTGTTGGTATAACTATTGTTGATTTAATGGTTGTTGTTGCCTAGAAGTGTAAGGTTGACCAGGTTGTGAATAAACTATACCAGTGTAAGCCTAAGTCACTCCAGATAAAGGTACATTAACCTAAGGTTGTTGGACCCAAAACACAAGTGGTTGTTGTATAACAGCCTCAGAAACTTGGGCCTCTTGACCGAAACTTGTGGTTGTGAGGTAGAAGGACCAGCTTGTATAGGTTGAGATATAATTGTTTGAACTTGTGATTGCGGTATAGTGGTAACAACATGTGTAGTAGGAATAGTTGACACAGTTTTCATTGGTTGTATTGGATACACAAGCCTTGGTTGAACTGGCATTGTTGGTTTCCACTGACAGACTCGCATTCCAGGCTGACCTGAATACGGCAGGATACTACCATATGATGGTCCTCTAGGATATGGAGGATAAGGTGAATAAGCATATTGCTCTCCATATGGTGGAAATCCAGTATGTAATGGATACATAGGTCATTGTTGACTAGATTTCCCAGTTTGATATTGATATACAGGATCAAACTGTTGAGTTCCTGTAAATGAAGAACCAGGTAAAATTCTGGTTAAGGACATGGGTGATGACCATGGTGTAGAAGCAACCCGTGAGTGGGTTCCAGATAAAGATTGGTAACCAACCGGGAAAGACGATTCACCATATAGGTGTGACTCAGGTGTAGTAGAAAACATCGAAGAGGTTGCAACCGAAGATTCTACCACAGCTGCATCAGATGTTACAATCTGGGATCTCGAAGGTTGTTCAGCCATAGTTAACTGACCCAATAGATGTCCTAAAGAATCAACGGGTACTTGAAAAGAAGCAGGATTAAAAGGAGCAGTAAAATGAGGAGTATGAGGGTAAATATCAAGCCCGGTTCCAAAATGGAATGGGGTTCTAGGTGTAGTATCTTCTTCAATTTCTTCCTCAACAGCAATCAAACCAAGTGGAAGAACTTCACCGTCAGGTCCGTAATAGACTTCTGGTGTTGGTAAAGTGGAAGTTTCAGTAGTTATTGATGTCTGAGGGTTAACCTATTGATCATCTTCCGGTAAAGTAACAACTTCTGAATGTTCAAATTCGAATTCCATATGTTCTAGTAAAAGAACAACAGTTTTAGGGAGAGGTTCCTGAATAACTTCAGGTTCATAAGTAACTTCTGATTGAACTGTGATAGGTTTTGGATTAACTTCTGGTTGAACGTATTCAAGTTCAACAGTAATTTCTTGTTGAGAAACTTCAAGTTGAGGATCAACTTGTTGTTGAACAACTTCGGTTACCATTTCACTAATATCAGTTATAGTGCCCTCAAGTAATTGGGAAACTTGTTCTTCAATAATAGATGTACCGGAAATAGTTGGAGTAATTGGAGTCTCAGTACTTACTGAAATGGATGATTCTGGTAATTCAGATGAAGAACCAGGAGTTCTTGATGTACTTGACTCAGTTAAGCGAGACCACTCTGACCGAATAGGTGTAGCTTTAGCTGGCAAAGGCGGTTTACTCGTTGCTCTCCGCGAACAACGAGGTAAGGGTTGATGTTCTTCCATGAATATTGATTAATTTTATTACAAAAATAAATAAGCAAAAAGGGGTAATCTAGGCAAAAGGTTTACCAAGCAACTGTGAACTACAGAATACCTCTTGGCGAACCAAGAAGTACAGGCAGGCAATCTCCCCGAATGTTGTGTTCGATGTATCACAGTGTACAAGGTGGCTGACTCGGTTACCTAAGTATGGATAGAAACCTAATGTTGTCCTCCCATATATACCCAAAATTATGTGGAGGCCCAATTCGTATAAGTGATGTCTAATGCAAAACCACACAGTGAGAGCATTCCCATATACTTTACGTATTGTAACACTCCCCTATATACCCGAAGGTACATGGACGAGCTATGATATACTCACATATGTGGAATGAGGTATCGCACTCGGGATGTATTGCAGACAAGTTAGCAACAACTGATTTATTTTACGACGTCGAAACATGACTCTATCCTAGAACCACTAAATGTTTTTTGTTAGATGAAAATGCTCCATTAGGTAAATTGAGGTCAATTTTAAGTTGATCTTGCTTAGGAATTTGCCTTTCAAGTTCACCACATGATGTATTCTAAAATTCCTAGGAATGCAACTATTATGATAAGCATTCTTTCCATTCAATTCAACAATGAAAATCTTAGCTAATAGGGATCGAGCAATCAGATTTCTTTCGATCAAAGAGCAAAGAGCACAATCTAATGCAATTTCCCTAAACTATTCCTATGAGCACACACAAACTTTTTCAATGCAAAATGCATGTATTTATTTTCGATTTCCTTAATGTGAATATGAATAAAATGGAAACTAATGCACATTCAATCAATCAATCTTTAACAAGAACGAAGACTTTACGATAGTTCTATTTCGAAGGAAAGGAAGACTTTTACGACACTTTCTTTTGCACAAAGATTAATCGAATATAACCTAACTTTGACTATGGATCGATAATGACAAAGAAAAAATTTAAGAAACATTAATCAACCAAGTCAAAGTAGGGCTAGCAAAGGAGATAAAAACTTGTTTTCTGAGACATGACATTCATTAATCAATCAGCAAGCAATCAAACAAAGGAAAGTTGGTAAAAACTCAATCCAAAGGTGGGAAACTGACCCTAGGAGGATCAGCACAGCCCTAAATGGGAGACAGTGCACTTTAGAGTACTGTCCCTAATCCAAGGGTGCTTTGCAGTGCACTACGTCCCTTACAAGCCTGCACTGGTGACAATAAACCATTTCAAGAGGCAATTTGACATAGTTTTGACCAAAATTCAATGCAAAAGAGCTTAAATACAGTCAATGAACACAAGTAGCGTCTACAAGAGTGTCCTAAGAGATGGATAAGCTACTAGGAAGGATGATCTCTCCCACTGTGGTCACTAATTTGTTTTGGAGAATATGGTATCTACAGATAAGTATTAATTCCCTAGATAAGTAGCCATATATAGAACAACAGTTTAAAGCACTTTAGCCTTTTACTATAAGCAATAGATAAGACAAAGAATATGAGAAGACGTACTTGTAGTTCCGCTTTCCTCTTGTCTCCTTTGTATCGATCCTATCCCTCCTTCCCGTACTTATCACGCTTGAAAAGTACCTATAAACATCAATAGAAGACAAAGAACCAATCAAAGCAAAAGATCTATTGAATACAAGTAAATGGAATCAGATACATTCACACATATAAGCATCATATAACAAGATAAGCATATGGGAAAAAGATTCAAATACTTTATTGAATAGAAGAAGGAATTACAACCATCAAGTCTGATTCGAAGTCACTCCTCTAGCTTGGATCCCATCCACATCACATCAAAAGCATGACAAACTTGTAGCATAAAGATACTTGTCTCAAAGTCAATTCTCATAGCAACATTATCTCCTTACAATTCAACATAGTTCAGCCCTTGATCACTTAGTTGAGCGCTCAATTTATAGGAAGATGAAGGAGGTTATGTCATAAATGGAGGTATTGAATGGCCTTCCATAGTTAGAATTAGTTCCATAGAGGAAGGGATGAGATGATAGGATGCATCTTAACTCCTTTCTCATCCATTTTTGAGCTCATAGGATTTGATAAGTGAGGGAAACTTCTAGATGACTCCAAGAGATAAGAATATTCCCCAAACCCTATATGAATTTCGCTCAATCTCACCCAACGCAGGTGAAAGAGGGCCTAAGTGCTCTGCAAAGCACCCTGGCATGGACTCAACTACTCTGCAGCACACCCTTACATGGGCCTACCTGCGTTGGTCCCTTTACAGGTCATTTCAGGATGTCTTCAATTCGTGAAACTGTCTAGGAAGGAGGCATTTAAAAGGGTGACTTATATAGGGCATGTAGCAACTGACATTAGGGTTTGATGAGCCCTAAAACATTGATTTGAATGATGGGAGTGATGTGCCCAAATGGATTTGTAACAGCAGGAAGCCTTTCTCTTCTTTCGCCTTATTCATTTTTCATTTTTTTTTTTGAATTTTTTCCATATTTTCATTTGTTCATTTTTCATAACTATGCATAGCACTTATTCATTTCAGAGGCGGAAGAGGGATCCAAACTTATTGAGAGAAGAAGAGGTTGTTCCCTAAGAGAAGTATTTTATATATACCTCTGATGTGCTTGTTAAGGTTTTCCCCCTCACTTACTCTACTTTATTGAGCTGACAAGGATTAAACCAAAAACAACTGAGTAGAGTAGGTGGCAGTAGTTAGCAAGCAAGCGTTGTGTTTTCACCAAGGTTCACTTCAAATAGTATGTATTTTCCATCGATGTATCATGGACTAAAGACAACAAGTGCTTCATAAAGAGGCAGGATGACAGATAACCAAGTATTGTTAACTGAACAAGTCCTTTTGTACTTTACCAAGCTTGTTTCAAGAGTCACACACGGTCCATTCGAAACTTACCTACGAATGCAAACAAGCAAACAAACGAGAAGACAAAGCAAAAATCAGAAATAAATGTGTAAGCAAATCGAGTAAACAAACAAATAAGCAAGCAAGAAAACACACAAGGTGAGAAAGCAAACATGCATGCAAACAAACAAGGTAAAGCAAATACTACTCCTACTCCTAAGCTAACAATGCATGGGTCCTCTCACGTGAAGTGATACTTAAAATGCAGCCACCGGCACATTGGTCGACCCATGTTTGTGAAGGCATGGTTCACAAATAGTGCAGTTGTGTGAACGAGCAAACATGAAAGATATAACAGTGAAGCCAAACACACTTCAGGTTTAAATGCATCCACAGAACATAAGTTAGTGCAAGTGCATGACATGTGGTCCATGGACTTACCATGATGCAGTCTGACACTGCATGCAGATGTTAAGCATATGCACACTCCTTACTGTGACATGCAAGAAAACATGAGAAAGGTAGACCACTTACGTTGCTCAAGTGTGCTTGTTGTGTAAGATTCCTCCAATGCATGAGTGATGGGATTGTGTAATTTGAGTGGAGGAAGCAAAATATGTGCGTAGATTGATCTTCAATGCATACATATGAGTGATGAGGAACTTTAGGCGTTTGAACAATTTCCTGATCGGAAGTGAAACCAACCTCAGGACAGTGAGGACCTAACATAACCATCATCTCGAGTTGAAGTGCATCGGCAGTCAACGAGGTTTCGACTTCATCGACAGATAGATCATCGTAGACTAGTGTCTTAGACAAATTAACAATAGTTGAATCAATATCGTGATCGGATGAAGAAGTAGAGAGATCCCGACAATCAAGATCAGAAAATTGAGGATGTTTGTGGGCATCCTCATATTTTGATGAATTACACAGAGAGGTAGATGAGAAGCAAGAATGTTCACCCTCTATGTTTCCAGAAAAAGCATATGAAAAATCAAGTGGATTTTCAATGAATGATTGGTCCTCTCCGTTGTCAGATGATGGGCTAACATACGGTGTGTCCTGCGAATGATCAACAATGGGTGCATTCGTGGATGGAGATATGCATGAAAAATCAGGGATGGCAAGATCATCAAGGATGTCAGGAAAAAATGAATGGGAGGTATGGAGAGACACGGATGGTCCTCTATTTCTGGTGGATGTTCAAGCTCCCATTCATACTCTTCATGAATGACAGTGAATGCAAACTCCATCGATGGATTGATCCTCATTCACAACAAGTGTAAAGTCTGGAATGGAAGAACACAAGGCAGTGGCATTTGGAGGATCATCTGAGTACAAAGACAAAGGTTGAGGTACAAAATAAATGTGATAACCCAATGGATTTGCAACTAAGCTCGCACAAAAATCAGAAGGAGCGATGTCGAGAGGATGTGAAAGTTGAACAAATGCATGAGCATATTCTCACACATCACTCTGTGGTGGTGGAGTTGTTTGATGAGGGGACAGTGGACAATCACTTGTGACAGTGGCCGTATTTGTCTGTGATTACGCAGCTCCATCATCGAAATATGTTGAGCATGGTTTGAGCTTGAACTTATTCTTGGGATTGACAGGTTTAATAAGGCAAAATTAAAATCTATCCATGAGGTACTGAAATTTCATCTAATTTTTCGCGGCTTCAAACATGAATAGACGAAAGAGCTCTAAAAACTCCATAGGTGATTTGTGCGAGGCCTTCCATTGTTTTAACAATTTTTTATCAAGTTCTTCAGGATCAAAATGATGGAAAATAGATTTGATTAGATCACTGAACTGCTTGAATGAGTGCACATAGTTATGAGGTAGTGTGCCACACCATTGCAATGGGTGGTTGTGAAGTGTGTGTGTAAGCAGCGAACAAACCTCTATTTCATTAAAACCTTCCATGCCCTTCATGAGTGCATGGAAGTCATCTAAGTGCTTAGGCCAGGCCACTTTGCCTTCATGATCATACATTATTTGTGAAAAGTGATCCCAGAACTCCCTCCCGATGTGAAAGATATGTTCGTTGGACAGACATTTCGAAGGGAAACTCCATGATAGATGTGTGAAGACTCAAAACAGATGATCAGGACTTAGCTTATCATCTAGCCCTCCTTCTAGTTCCATAAATATTGACGATGTTGGACCTGCCAACATGTCATGGGATCTCCTCAGTAATAAGTGCCAACTAGACCTCAGACCGTTTGTTGTAGGAGTCCCGGCAGTGGGTCGTACAGTATCGTTTTGACTACAGTTGCGCGTAGAGGCAAGTAAGATGTCCATGTTGGTAACAAGGGTGTGACATATGCGGCAAGTCAAGGAAGGTTCATGAACGGTTCTAACACACGGAGGGTGATGTGAGTGAGCCCCATGGAAAGCTGTGAAAGCACGGAGCTAAGAAGGGAACACACGAGCAAATATGCATCACAAACTAGAAGGAAAGTAATCTAGCAATCCAAAGTGGTTGTTAAACCAACAACACATTTCAGTAAGATTCATACATACATATACAGAAAGAGTAGACTATACACACATGCGTAAGCAAACAGATACATATATCGTTTAGAGTAAACACTGAAATACAATATGACATATGCATGAAACGTGTTGGCTCTATTATATTCAGAAGTGAAAGTTCCAATCATACAATACAACCATGACCAACCACTAGTTACAACAACAGAACGTTACAGTTACTGCCGCTTGCTCCTCCAAAGAGATATACTAGCTCTGCATAGTGGAGAATCCAAGGCTCGTTATAATACTCTCCGAGCTTTCTTTAAAACACTCCTATTGGAAGCTTGGCTGACCAAAAGCCTCTACAATGAGTTATGGGGGGCTATATCTAGCAAAGTGTGGGGTGACCCTTAACATTCCCCTTTGTGACTGTTCATCTACCCTCATGACTCTTCAACTACTCTATGACTATTACATTCAACTATTGACATTTGAACTTCCACTTGACAAGACGTTACATACAATCTGCACATGTACCCATGCGAGACAAAATAGGCTTGAGCAAGCCATGCAAGACATCACTATAACCTGAACAATTGTGGTAAGACAAACTCTTTGACATCCTTGCGATGATCGATGGTGGTGAACTGATTCCAAGCTTTGGTCGTCTGTGATGGTATTTGTGCGCTCAATGGTGGCATCCTACGGAAAGTGAACTCTTGCCTTTGTTGCATCCGGGTACACTAATATGGCTCATTTGTCCAACTCATCTGATAACATGCGCATCATCATCTTGAGTGCAGCTAGATTAGCAACATACTGATGCATAGTGTCTTTGTTGATCTCCAAGTGTGTGCTAGTGACCATGTGCATCAACTTTTCAAAATACATGTTCAGCTCCAGTCGGACTTGCTTCTTGTCTTTGCCTCGATGAGTGTGCCAAATGGGTGGGATCACATGCATACGCATAATGACATCCATGCTTCTGAATAACTTTGCATGTGATCGACAGCACTACTCACCTTGTCTGCTCCATGCCAACTGTTGGATGGGTCCATAACCTGTATGGGCACAATTTCATCATTCTGTGCATGTTGGGCCTCCTGCTGTACATGTTCCCACTGTAACTCCTTCTCTTGTTTATGCAGCTCCTGTTCTTCCTTCAGTTGCCGCTTGAGCACCCACAACTCCTTTTCTATTTCTCTCTCTCTACCTTCACATCATCCTCTTGCTACGTCATCACCTCATAGCCTCAATCTCCAAAGTTGCTTTCATCACAAGTGGATATGCTTGAGCTAACAACTTTGTTCCGCTTATGTGTTGTCAACAACCTTCCTCTTTCATTTTTCACATGTAGGTGTGCTACCTTCTACTGTTGTTGATGGTGTTTCTCATTGTGACATCACTGCCATTTCATCTTGATATCCTTGTCCATGAACAACTTTATGTCTTATATAGACAAGTTCATAGACACTTGATCGACTGGATCCCCAGTTGCACTCTCAACGGTGTCTTTGACTTTGATCTCCTGGAAGCCAATGTACCTATGCTGCTGAGAGGAAAATGAACACCTATGATACCCGGAGACATAGCAATACTCATGGAAAGCAATCTGTCAGTTGAAAACCAAAGCAAAATGAAGGACTGACATGCAACATACATGTGCGATTATCTGTGAAGATTGCACAATTTTCACCGAGAGGCTAGGAGACTAACTGCCAAAACTGCGCAAGGCACAGACTGGGTTGTTGGGAGGTTGACTAATAGTTGGAATTGTGTAATGCATAGTCCAGCCTGGCCTATTGAGGACTGAAACTATGCAATGTGCAATTTCAATCAGCAATGACATGCAAACCAGCAAACTGCATTGCGCAGTCTCTAGGGCCAGCAAGGCACTACCTCCCAGAATTGCGCAATGTAAGCCTTGAGGTCAGTGTTGGACCAAACTTGCACAATTTCTGGAGGGAAGGAAGAGCCTTCACTTCCAGAAATGTGAAATGCTAGCCGGGCAAGGCAAGGTCCAAGCTAAGGCAGCCCAGACCACTGATGGGTGACTTAAAACATGAGAAATTTGAATGCACAGTGATACTTAGTGTAAACAACAATGAATGATCATGCATGCAAACATTAAGTGAAAGATTTAGAAAATGGGAAAGCATGCATGTGTGTGAAGCAAGTCGCTGCAACGACGACCGTCGGTGAAAAACAGTGTCATGCATGCAACAACAATGAGATGGTAAATAAAATTGAAATGGTGCTTCTACAGGCTAACATATATTGAAATGATAGAAAGTTCTCATTGAAATCAAACAGACAACACTCACACAAAGTGAAACACAAAAAGCGACAAAAACGCATCACAGACATGAAAAGCAGACTTACCCTGAAACAACTAAGCTAAAAGTGTCGAAGACTCCTGGATGCAATGTGGGATGTCAGATATACAAGGTCGATGTGAGGAATGAGCTCTACAACATCTAGTTGATGAGTTTTGATAAGATCTAGGTTATGACACGCATGCCACAAATCTAGGAAAAACCGGCACTTGCCGAGATATTTCTAAAATGAGTCTTGCATCTAACCTCTAGCCACTAAAAATAGATCCCTAGATATAGGGATGCCTTTTGCATGTTGCCTTGGGAAAATTAGTCCATGCATGAAAATCAATTTTCCTTGGTCCCAGATGGAATCGATCAACCTGAAGGCACACGCATCGGTCTACGACCCTGGCATGAAAATTTACACAGTTCCTGGGCTGAGTTGGGATAGTTGCCCCAAAGGAATTGCATAATTTCTGGGGTCAGCATGTGACTGCCTCCCAGAATTGTGCAATTCCTGGGCTGAGCAATAGTGTTGGGTCAAATTACACAGTTTTTTGGAGGAAGGTTGCCTGACTACTCTGCGCAATTCCCGAGCCCAGCAGGCTGCCAAGCTAATTTGCACAATTTGTAGAGGGAAAGTTGGCTCCCCTCTAGAATTGCACAATTTTCTAAGGGAAGCCTGATAGACGGATTTGCGCAATTCTTGAGCTCAGTAGGCTGGTTAGCTAATTTGCACAATTTCTAAAGGGAAGGTTGGTTCCGCTTTAGAATTGCACAATTTTCCTAGGGATTTGCTTGGCCAACACATGGTCTAATTATAGAAAGACAACCTGTGAGGGGAGTGAAGAAAACTGACATGCACAGGCTTACAAGACACTGAGAAACAGTTGAAGCCTATATGCTTGACAGTGCAAGACACGTTGCTGAGGATGGTTTGTAGGGAGGCTCCAAAACAAAGCTAAGGCAAAATTTTGGAGGGTGTTTGTAGCCACTACAATGCACTCATATAACATCAACACAAGCCAAGAAAATGCATAGTAGCTAAAATCAACATGAATTCCTTGAAATGATAGCAAAGCGGCACTTATTTCTAAGTGCAATAGTTGAAACGTAGCTTTGCGACACTTAGAATACAAGTTGATACATAAGTGTCGACTACAACCAGAAAGAGTGTTAAGCTATGGGATATTGTTTAGTGCATACTCTTGTGATATATAGGATCACATAATGTAGAATAGTGTGCTAGAGTTTCCTCTAGTGGTGCGCTAAATTGTGACACATGCAGGAGTGAAAACAATCAAAAGTGACACTTGTGATAGTAAGAATAAGTGAAACGACACTTGCAAAAGCTGAAGGATGTGAAAGAGACACATGTGAAAGCTATAGAAAGAAAAAGAGACACTTTCAAAATTGAAATCAAGAAAAAACAACAGCTGCGAAAGTGAAAGCGACACTATGAAAGAAAAAGCATGCAAAAGCAATAGTTGAGAAAATTCACTGGGATGATGGTACACTTACAACTAGGAGTGAAAGAGACTCTCAACTAATGTTGCGTATTGAATGTCGACATGGATTGCATAGTGCACTTTCCCTGTCAATTGTGAAAGCATTGTCAGCAGGGGATGCATAATGTTCAGGAATTGTGTAATGCCTACCATTAAGGACTACGCATTCATTGTTTCTAGAGGCTATGGAAGCATTGCTCTCAAGGATTATGCAATGCTTGACTTCAAACATAGACATTGACCTTTAAGCTTGCTAGAAAGAAGTGTGCTTGTAGATGCATTGAAAGCTAAGCATGTGCAATCAAATGCCTTCAACACTTTAGATTTTTAGAAGAAGAATTAAGAACTTGGAAAACATCAACCGACCATGAATCGATAATGGACAACTTGAAATTATAGATCATAAGAGCACAAGGAGGCTCCAAAATTCAAGCGTAGGAAAAAATTTGGAGGGCATTTGTTGGAGTGACAACACTTGGAGACACACTGGAATAACTCTAGCTTCTCTGCTTAGGTTTACCTTTGAGCACAAAGTCTTAGTCTTTCAGGAAGTATTGATTCACTATGTCGATTACCTCAAGTTCCCCATTTATCTCGGCTATGTATGTAGTCCCTTCCATCCCCTTCTCAGCCAAACACATTTACAAATCTTATTGTATCAAAGTTGTTTCAATTCGAGAAGAGGATAGTATATATTCATGAGATTAAGATGATCAAAGTTTTACTTCCATCTCTAGTGTTGCTCTGTTGCTAGTGGGCATGTTTAGTACCCTGACAAAGTCACAATAGGAACACAAACATTGCTTCATTGTCAGTGAGCCTGTTTAGTACCTCAGCGAATTTTCTTACTTCACCTCTCTGCGTAGGAAGCCTTTCTCTTCTTTCACCCCTTTTTTTATTTTTATTATGCTCATTGGCATTTTATTGGAATTTATATTGCCAGGGTGGAAGAGGGATCTCGACTTATTGAGAGAAAGATATTTTATTCCTTCATAGATTATTTTAAACCTCTTAAATTAATATGCTCTCTCTTAGTTATCTCCTTTCCCATCTCTACTCGATTGGATCAGCAAGCAAAACACCATTCAATTACTATACTGAAGCAAGGAATGAAGATCCTAAAATAGATACGAACATCATGATTTTTCTTATAGATTTCCATTTGAATGAATAGTATTATCCATTCAGATGTATTTGACTTTAAAAGATGTGTAGGCCCAAACAAAGAAGAGGAAGACAAATTAGCCAAAAATTTCTCGTCATTGCAATTCCTTTTTCAAAACTTTGCCACATTATTCTCTCAAGCGAAACAAGAGCGATTTTCAGGCATTCTCTTATTAACAAAACACGAAGGAAAAGACATGAAAATAAGAGAAAAATATCAAAATAACAAAGCGAATGGAAAACTGAACTGAAAAGCAATATGCGAGAATAAAAGCAAGAAAACAAAGAAAATACTAAATGGAGAGAAAAATGTAGGGTGAGTGCAATGCAAAAGAAAACCATAATGCAACTAGACCTACTCCTAACATAACTGGCTAGAAGGTAAAGGCTAAGTGAAGTGGAATTTCCAATGTAGCAACCCAAGTTACTCTAGACCTACAAGTACAAAGATAGGAGCAATTAAAAGCCATATAAAATAATGTGAAAAAGAAAAGATAACACCATGAATAACTTGCACAAAAAATTGAATGACTTTCCTTTGTGTCAAAAATAACCACCTTGCAATCATACATTTTTCTCTTAGAACGACAATGATACAAAACTCGAAAGCTTCTTGTGAATGTACCTTTGTCTGCGTTTTCATTCTTAGAAAACATAAAGAAAGGTAGAAACTTATTATTAACGACGGAGCTTGCTAAGTAAGGTTCCTCTAGCCCACCATATATTCAATCATGGAATTTGAAACAATCCTCTTGAAAATCCTGAAATGAAATTTCAATAAGCCCAATTTAATTATAAAGAGAATCTTGTGAGGTAAAATTTATCTAATCATGTTCAAAAGCCTTCTCAAGATCATCATAACTTTACACAACCATAAACAAAGCTTGAGGTGCCTCAACTACTTGACAAGTGTCTGAACATTGAGATTATAAACCATAAAGATTAATTGGTTGAAGAAGACCAATTTATGTGGAGCTACTATCATCAGATATACTAGTGAAAAAAATGATTAATTGAACATTAGTTGTCAGAACCAATGTTATAATCATGTTTATCAATTAGAGCATAAGATTCTTGATCCTTGATTAGTTCCCTTTTTATATGATTACATACTATACCAATAACACAGGAATCGAAAGAAATGAAAATGAACACTAGTATAACAAATACAAGAAACCAGTGAAGATACAATGGATCAATATAATTTTGGGAAATTAATCTACCAAGATAAGGAATTTGATTCACCAAATAGCTTAAACATTCATCAACACTCAAGGATAGCTTGTGCCATAATGAAAATAATTAGCATCATAATATTCACAAGAAAAACAAGGATTTGGTTATTCTCAAAGGATTTGACAAATAATCCTTTGGCCGATGAGAAACTTGGCAAGAGAATCAAGATGATCAACTTCATAGCTCAGCGCATCCATGAAAAATGTACATTCCAATCCTAAGTTCAATGCAAGAGGTTTACATGAAGATTAATTAACTAAAATAGGATCTTCTATCTGATCAAAAACTCAATCTTGAATATGAGAAAAAATTTCTCTAAAAAACCCAAAATCTATCAAGAATGAGTTTGCATCCATTGAAACAATACGGAGAAAAGAATTTTGCGAGAAATCCCACATCTGACCCAATGTGGTGACCTCATCAGGATTACGATAACTTGACATAATCATCAATGAGAGTTGAAGTGCCTCAACTCCCTAACAAGTCGAAAAATCGCTTTTTGAGTGTTGATTTAGATCATGGATTGCATGTGGATAGTAACTACCAGTAATTTCAACAAAATCACTATGAAACCATCTACAACATTGACTTGATCAAAATTTTCAACCTCAAGAAACAGATTACTCAAATCATAAGATTCTTCTAATTGCATAAATATCGGAGAAATCCCATGAGCAATCTAAACAAAGGAATTATCCTCATGCAATATTGGAGATTGTAAGGAACGGAATGCATGATCTATGATTTCATTTATTTACTCTTAATTATGGATGACCTCATTTCTTTGTGTGAATTCAAAACTCTGCTCACTGGATTTTGAATTTGAAGAGCATGGCATATTTTCGTCACAAGTTAATTCATTACAAGAAATAGGACATGACAGATAGTGAGATAAATAATAAGTTTGTACAAGAATATCTTCTTGAAAAATCAAAAGATTAGTTGATATAACAGGGCATTCATCAACATGTGCATTAGCAAGATCATTGTTTCAAGATGATGGATTCCTGAGGCTTTAGATTTATTAAACATCTTAAATACATTTGACCGACTTTCGAGGTCATGAGATTCTAAATTAGCCAAGAATGAAGGAACATCATTATGACATAGGGTACTTTCAAATAGAAAATAGAAATCAAAAGTATCTTCACCTTTTTTCTCCTCTACCTGTGAGATGTGACCACCTTGCACTTGATCACCATTTGGACTAGCAAATTGGAATTCAAAATTATTTGAAGAACTAGTTGGTGGAGCAAATTGATCAAACAGATCAAGGTACAAATGGTCACGGCATGTAGAAGATAAAGGATGACATCTGTCCCTTGAAGAAAGAACACTTTTAATGATGTTAAATTCAAGATTTTTCTTAGTGCATTAATGTTATATAGGGGAACCAAGGTACCAATCTTCACCTTACGTTTCTTGTACTTATTAGGACATTCAAATCTTTTCCACACAAATTGTTGACCAAAGTAACAAAATAAAGGTGGGATGAGTGGATCGGAAATTTGACTTTTAGATTCCCCAACTTCAACAATAGCACCGAAGACTACCTTGTTTGGCAATGAAAAGGGAGGAGGACAAGGGACAAAAGGGGAAGTAGGTTCGTCCTCCGGAATTTGAGGTGTCTCATGATAAAAGTAATTGGGAGAGCCCAATCAACCAAGGATCCAGATTTAGATTGTTTCAAGGAAATTTGAACTAGATGTTGAAACTTTTCCTTAAAGAAATCCCAATCCATATCTTCTTCAAGAAACTCATAACATAGGTGAAGAAATATATTAGCAAAATACTCTATTGATTCATAATATTCCGTTCTAATTTGATTAAGACTTTTATAAAACATATCGATAATTATACCTGCCAAAGGCTTATCGAAGCTCCTTGAAGAGTTGTTTAAATGAATGAATGCAAGCCACTGGTAAGGTATGAAACCAAAGCTTAACTCATCCTTCAAGTGTGAGGGTGAATAATTTACGAGAAACATATTTAGAAATCACTTCATTAAGATTACAAAACTTAATAAATTGAGATGTATGCTCAGCTATGGATATTCCACCCTCGCCATCAAACTTTAATTGAGACAAGTTGTAAATAAGTTTCACGGGGAGTGAAATATTTTCTCTATAATTAAAAAAATATCCCAGGATTATGATTTGGGAATGAGCCATTCATGATAAGAGATTCAAAACAGATTCAACGGGCTCAACTTGTCATATGGCCCTCCTAGCACAACTTGTTGAGGGTGTTGGAAATCTGCCAACAAAAGGGGTATCCCCAGTATGAAGTCCCAACTAGACCTCACACCATTTGGATTAGGATCCCCAACCAGGAAATAAGGTTCGTTGCCATTATTCTTAGGAAAGAAGTGTTCTTGTAGATGCATTGAAATCTAAGCACGTGCATGAAAGTGACTTCAACACTTTAGAGTCTTAGAAGAAGACTTATCACTTGGAAAATATCAACCGACCATCAAGCGATAATAAACAACTTGAAATGACAGATCATAAGATCACAAGGAGGCTCTAAAATTCAACCATACGCAAAATTTTAGAGGGTGTTTGTTGTAGTGACAACATCCTGATGGAAAATTGAAATTAAGTACAGTCGGGGTTTAGGAAATTGCACAAATAATGTGGAAGAGGCATATGGATTACTCCAAGGACTCCTTCTGGCCAAAGAAGTTAACATCTAAGTTTTGATGGCATTGGGAGATTTGCAATAGTTATCCATCACCTTGTTCATGGATTTTTACCCAAGGATAGCAGTTTCTTAACCATTTTTTATCAAAACAAGAATCTGAAACTAGACTTCTATATAATTAGCTTCTTTCATGTGTTGAGAATGAAAAATTCTACTATAGATGATCTCACTAATAAAAGTATAAACTTGGACGCAGGTTTCCTAATGAGAAATGGTATTCCTTCCCTCACAATTATTCTTGAACCATGGTTCTGCTATGCAATGTAAAAAAAAAAATGTATCTGCAAGCCTTTTGGAGAATCTACACCTCCCAAGACCCTGTGTCCTTTAGGATAGTAAAACGGTTAATAATATTGAGAATAAATATCATTCTCAGGTTATAGGTATAGCTAGCCTCAAAGGATTTTTATTGTACTCGCTTATTGTACAAGCCACGATCCAGGCACAGATTTTGATTTAATACAATATTCTCATGAGAGTTAAAGAGAGAGAGAGAGAGAGAATCCCCAAGCAGTGAAGGGTTGTAGTCAAACAATAAATAGGTGCTCAAGGAGACTAGCCTCAACATATAACCAACCCCACAAGGTTTCTCCTTGTTGGCCGGATAAATCAATCTTGCGAACAAGGCCGATCTCCCTAGTATCAACAGATATCTAGCAACAAGCAGGACAAGCAAATCTACCTTTCTCTAAACATATTGTGATTCATGAATAAAAACTAAGAGGTGTTTTAGACCCTACCTTAAGTCCAATGCTAGTTTGTGGCAGCCATGCTCCAACAACTCTGAAAGAGTTTCCTTTTAGGAACCTGCAATCACAAACAAGCACACATCAAATAACACCTGCATAGCTAATATAGTAAATCATGTTCATCATGGTGATCAAGGAATCCATGAAATAAACCATAAAACACAGCTTATTGAGAAAAATAAACTTGATTGTATTAACTTTGAAATAGAAGAACTTTACAACCATTGGTGCCTTTATGCTATACAAGCTCTTCCCAAAGTCCAAACAAGAATGTCCTCTACTTTGACAAGCCTCACTATTTTCCAAATGAGATAAAAAGGTATGTAATCTCTCCTCTCAAAAGCTCAATTAGGAAGACTAAGTTCCAACAGCATTTACCCTAAAAAATATTCAGCTTTTCAACCTCTCAAGTAACCAGCCCAATGCTTCATTTTATAGTGCAAAGGAAGGATGTTGGAGGTCCACCATTGAAGGGATAGAGTCCTCCTTCAAAGGGATAAGCTCCTCACATCAAGGGGTTAGCTCCTTAAGGTATGGGATGCATGAACCCTTAAGTAGCGAACTTGCCACTTCAAGATTCCCTCTAGAAGCTTCCAGAAATGACTCAAAGTGAGTTTTTAAGAATGTACTTGCGCCTTTTTAACTTTTACAGGGGTCTGCACCCATAACACAGAGACAAAGCGGTCAGGTGCGCAGGGGACATGACCAATAGGTGCGGGACCGCAGGTAATGCTAAGAGAAAGTGCGGAACCAGAGTTTTAGAGATTTTTAAGGTCTTTCTCTTATTTTCAAGGCTTGATATGAAGAACCGAGGTTTAAGACTTGCAAAGGAGGAAGGTATGAGTGATGATAGACTCACACTAATTGCAGAATCTCAAGGTGATAATTTTTGTGCAACAGATTGCCCCCTAAAGTGCGAAGTCTGTAATAGATGAGGATGGATTTTGTCATCTAAGAAGAGTGAAGTAATTTATCATTTCAAGGATCTTCCTATGGACACCCCGGTCGAAACCTGTGAAAACATTCAATGCAAAATATATATATATATATATATATATATATATATATATATATATATATATATATATATATATGAACATATCATCGCTGAGTTAGACATTCCCATACTCAGATTAAAACTAACTAGAAAACTATCTAAACTACTCTGATACAGGAATGATTTTGTAATACATCACAAGTATAGACATATGTAGACACAATCTGGGTGTAGGCATCTGTTTATGAATAGTCCACTGTATAATGAATAATAAAATTCCTCACAACTTGGATGGTGGAAACTAGATCCAGGGTCTTGATTTCTGCTTCCCGAACTAGTACGATTCTATCCATGTGAATGAATGTGTCGAAGTCGAACATGGTA
>APFE031025857.1:0-17670 GCA_000404065.3 Pinus taeda
ATTACCGAGAACTTAACAAAGCCACCAAGAAGGATCATTTCCCTTTGCCTTTCATAGATCAAGTGTTGGATGGACTAGCAGGGAAGAAGTTCTTTTCTTTCCTAGATGGGTTTAGCGAGTATAACCAGATTCAAATTAGCCCGGAAGACCAAGATAAAACCACCTTCACTTGTCCATGGGGTACCTTTGCCTACCGGGTCCTTCCCTTTGGGTTGTGCAACGCTCCTGCCACTTTCCAAAGAGCAGTATTGAGCATATTTGCTGAACTAGTTCATGATTCGATGGAAATCTATATGGATGAATTTACTCCTTATGGGTCCAACTTCCAAGAAGCATTAACTAACCTGGGACAAGTTTTGGCCAAGTGTATTGAGATGAACCTGTCCCTCAGTCCCGAAAAATGTGAATTCTTGATGACTGAAGGGACTGTGCTAGGTCATACCATTTCTTAGCAAGGATTACAGGTGGATCCTAACAAGATCGCTATCATCCAAAAGGTTCCACCTCCTCAAAAGGTCAGAGATGTTCGAAGTTTTCTAGGCTTGGCTGGGTATTATAGGAGATTCATTCAGGATTTCAGTAAGCTAGCTTCGCCATTGTTTAGTCTCTTAGGGAAAGATGTTGAGTTTAAATGGACTAATGACTGCCAAGGGGCTTTGGATGAGTTGAAAGATAAGTTGGTGTCCGCCCCGATCTTGAGAGGTCCAAACTAGGCCCTACCGTTCCACATCCACACTGATGCCTCGAACAAAGCCATAGGGGCAGCCTTAGGACAAGTTGAGGAGAAACTTCCATATGCCATATACTTTGTTAGAAAAACATGTCCAAGGTAGAGATGAACTATACTGTAGCCGAGAAGGAGTTCCTAGTCGTAGTCCATTCCCTAAACAAGTTCAGACACTACATCACTGGTTATCAAACATTCGTACACACGGATCATGTTGCAATTAGATATTTAATGAATAAGCTTGATGTGAATGCTCGTACCATTAGATGGTTACTTTTGTTGCAGCAATTTGATTTGACTATCATTGACAAGCCAGGTAAGGAAAATTTTGTTGCTGACTTCCTATCTAGATTGGATTTTCCTGCAGGTGAAGAAGGGACAGTGGATGACCAGATGCCATATGAACACTTGTTTGCTATCTCAGTATACTCTCCATGGTTTGCTGATATAGCAAATTACTTGGCCTCAGCACAGTTCTCTCCGCATCTATCCTCAAAGGAGAAAAGCAAAATCGTGAGGAAGAGTGCCCCACTCACTTGGATTGGGGGCAACCTGTTTAAACTTGGCACAGATCAGATCTTGAGGCATTGTGTTAGGGAAGAGGAAGTCTTTGACATCCTCCTAACCTGTCACGATGGACCCTGTGGAGGCCACTTTGCAGCGAAAAGGACTGCCTTCAAAATTCTACAAGCAAGCTACTATTGGCCTACTCTTCGTCAAGATGTCAGAAGATACATCCGCCAGTGTGACCGATATCAAAGGATGGGGAAACCGACTCCAAGGGATGAAATCCCCTCCAACCTCAAGTGACTTTCGAGCCATTTGAGAAGTGGGGCATGGATTTCGTGGGTCCTATCAATCCTCCTTCAAAGCAGAGGTCTTACATCATTGTGTGCACCGACTACCTGACAAAGTGGGCAGCAACAGAAGAGAAAGTAGCTGAGTTTTTGAGGGAAAATATCTTCTACAAGTTTGGCTACCCAAGAGAGTTAGTCATCGATCAAGGAAGCCAATTCACCTCTAACTTGATTGAAGACCTGCTTGCTCATCACAAGATCAAGCACAGAACTTCCACCCCATATCATCCACAAGCAAATGGACAGGTGGAAGTCACTAATAGAGCATTGGAAGAGATTTTGACTAAGGTGGTGAGAAGCAGCAGAAGGGATTGTGCAGATCGCCTTGTTGAGGCCACCGGGGCCTACAACACCACTTGGAAAACTACAACATGATTCACACCTTATGAGTTGGTCTACAGGAAGAAAGCTTTGTTGTCCATAGAGTTCGAATACAACACATTGAGGGTGGCAACTCAGCTGGACTTAGATCTCAGCCATGCTCAACGTGAAAGGTTACTGCAGCTGAATGGATTAGATGAACAGAAAATGCAGGCCCTCCTCCACTCAGAAGTAGTTCAACTACAGAGGAAGATATGGCATGACCGGCACCTCAATGAAAAGCAATTCCAACCAGGAGATTGGGCGTTGTTGTATGACTCAAGGTACAAGGATTTCAAAGGGAAGTTGAAGACAAGATGGCTAGGGCCATATGCAGTGGAGAAATGTAATGACAATGGTTCAGTGCTTATCAGGACCATTGATGAAGAAGCCATCCACATGCTTGTCAATGGGCATCGATTGAAAATCTACAGGAAACCTCTTTCGAGGCGGGAGTTCATCGAAACTTTGGAAAAATTAGTGCTGGTAGTGGAGTAGAGCTCTACCCCAATTCCACCCACACTTTGATAATAAAAAAAAGCAGAAATAAAAAGATCCTTGGGTGAAAACCTTTCTGAGGCGCCCAGGGCAGTCAGTGAGGGTGAAAACCTCATGGAGGCGCCCCATCTGTCTCTAGAGAAATAAAATAAAATAATATGTGGAACAAAAAGATCCTTGGGTAAAAACCTCTTTGAGGTGCCCAGGGTAGATAGTAAGGGTGAAAACCTCATTGAGGCACCCTAGTTGTCTCATCGAAAAAAAAAGAGAAACAAGAGAAAGAAAAAAACAAGAAAAAAGAAAAAAGAAAACAGGACTAATCTTTATGGAGTAATTGTAGGTTGCAAGGAATACATTACAAGAAAAGAGGGGCGCGCAAAACAAGGACAGGGGTCCGTACCAGGCTCGAGGACATCCCTTCAGACACCCCCTCCATGGCCACTCACCTCTCAGAGGATTTGGTCACATTCGGGTCAAGATTGGGCCTTCTACAGGAAGTTTTGGGCTTTCTACGAGAAATTCCAGGCTTTTCTACAGGAAGTTCCGGGCTTTTCTATAGGGAGTCCTAAATTTCTACAGGAAACATCCTGTAGAACCTTCGGACGAGCCAAATTCAAGTTTGAAAGGGAATCTGATGGTTGGGATCAGTTTGTTAGGCCTGCAGCCACCCTTCTATTCAATCCGACACCATGTGGCACCCTGTTCCATCTCTTGACACCTCTGTCACCCACCTGGTTGTGTGCTCTTGCACAGTCATTTCAAAAACCCTGTTTTCCTCAGGTTGACAGCAAAGAAAAAAGAAAAATTTCAAATGAAAAAAATCAAACAGCAAAGGCTTGCACACTCTACCTGTTCAAAGCTCCATCTAGACTCTTCATCAACGCAGCCAGTCCTTGTTCGCAAAATGGCCCTGCTCGTTTAGCCTGCATCCCAGGAGGAGAAGCAGCTACAGGACATCCTACAGGAATCCTGTAGCAGTTGATCCCTCTGGAGCTCATACTCTGGAGGTAGGGGCGGCTGAAATCCACACAGGGAACATGAAAAAAGGGCTCATCTTGAACGTGAACACCTCCTCAACAGCTGAGATTAGACAGAACCTGTGCATGCAACATTTATCATTGAAAGATCTGGTTCCAAAGCCATACATGCAGCTTCAACAAATGGAAGAATGAGTGCTAGCACCCGTGCACGAGGCAGCAGCAAGCAAGGCAGTGACTCCAAGGTCCAAAATCTGCATAGCACGTCCACAACCACGCAGGTAAGTGTCTAACCTCGTTCGTCAATTGCATGAACTATACTTCGAAAAAATTGCATGTCTGTGAGAATGGGTGGATTGAACGAATTCAGTGGCCAGTCAACTGGCCACCCTCAGCCACTTACACCGCTTCGGGGGATCCGAACGAGCTCAGTTACGTTCAGACTCGCCAACGAGCCGTGTAGCCGACACGTGTGGAGTGTCTAGTCAGTGAAAATCGGCGGACTGACAGTGGTGGAAACGTTAATGGGAGAGGGGAGGTAATGGCGGCCAGGGACACGCAGGAGAATGATGACCATGACGATGGATAACGGTTCGGTCCAGCCACCTCACCCCGTCGCCACGAATTGCGCCGCAGTTCAAAATGCTTGGCTGAAAGGCTCGCACATTCGTTGTTCACTCGCATTTGCAACGTCCTGGCCAAAGTACTCATCCTTTGCTTCCACAATTCGTTAACCTGAGCTTTCCGGCCAGTTTCGAAGTTCTCCCACGTCTCGAGCTCGTTCAGAAGCGCAGTTACATCCTCCAGAAGCCGGCAAGCATCCTACAGGAAGAAGTTCTACAGGAAGTACGGCACAACCTCCTGGAGAAGAGAAACCTGAGCTTTCCTTCGACAAATTTGGAGTTCGGAAAGAGGTAGGCTTGAAAAACACTTTCCCTGCATAGTATATTTCGAAAGGTGGTGAATTGAACCATCTGAAGTAGGGATATTAGAGACAAGTCTGCCTGTTGGTCAAGAATAGCAGTTTGCCTGTGTAATTACACGGAAATTCTCAGTCAGTCTTGCGTTAACATTCTCCTCCAAGGTTCCTATGAAAAATTTCTCCTGTAGAAAAGATAAAGCACTGAGAGGGTTAGCCTGTATATAAAAATTTGAAGTGGCACGTTTGCATGTATGCTGGGAGTAAAAAATTAAAGTGTTGTACCCTGTCTGCAGAAACAAAGCTTCCCCCTCCATACACAGACAGTCGTGTTCGGGCAACAAAAGCATTAGAACCAGGGAGTTGGTGCGGAGCTGAACTATAAACACCTGAGAAATCCCTTCTCGAAGTTCGAAGGAGGAAAACATAAAACAACACTCCCTTTCTGCTCAGAGCATTTAAACATAACACTCCCACCATGCCAGGAGGGTTTATCAGGAAGGAACCCTCGGATTCCAGAAAATTGCGTGAACATCCCGCAGTAGTGGACCTCTTCACCCGTGCTAACTGGATGGCATTTTGTGACAAAATTCAGGGACATGACGATGAAATAAAAGAAGAATTCTTGATGTCCCTGCAACCTAAATCAAAGACTCTGGCCACTGTGAATTTCAGAGGGTTGACCTTAAAGCTTACCCCTGAACTCATTAGTCGAGTCACTCACCTGCCATTGGGGATACCCTGGAGCAAAGAGGAGAGAGCATTAAGCCAAAAAGCCAAGAAAGAATTCTTCCTACCAAACGAACAGTTTGCAAAAGATAAGAACGGGGTAAGGAGGGCCAGTTTACATCCTCTGTGGAGCGAAGCCAATCTCCAAATTACGAAATACATTACCTCTGAGGGGTAGTTCAGTATTGTTTATGGCTATCATTTCTGGTTGCTAAAAGAACTAAGACATGGGCTGGATTTACCCCCAGAGCAGAAGTTAAGCATCCCCTATTTTCTCTTGCAATCATTGATTGAATGTGGCACAAAATTGAAGGAGGGGACCCCAGATCAGCTAGCCCATCATGGGCTCATCAAGTTTTTGGTAGAGGATGGCCTCCATACCTACACTGTCCCCCTCTCCTGGGAAATTTTCCGCAATATGTCCAAAGATGATGATATAAGAATTCTGGCCAACGAACTCACCTCATCCAGCAGTGAAGAAGGGAAACACCTCGAAGCCAGAGAGAAAGCCAGTGGCAAAGAAACACAGGCCAAACCACCACAGAAAGAGCAGAAGGAGAAACAAGGAAAAGGCCAAGTTACTAAACCTAAAACTGTGGGAGGACCAATGGCACAAACACCCAGGGAGAAACGACTGCAAAGTAGAGTAGAGAGGACTGGAAAAGCCCAAATAAAGGAAATCACAACCAAGGCAACCAAACAAGAGCTAAAAGGAAAGACACATACAGCCAAACAGGCCAAAACAGTTTCTACAGGAAGTCCGAAAACAGTTTCTACAGGAAGCCTGAAAACATTGGACACAGGACTTTGTATAGGAAGTATGGAAGCAGAGCAGAAAAAGGAGAAATCACCCGAGATCTTGGCCAAGGAGGAAACAGCAGTGCTGGCTGCCTTAAGCACAACCCCAGAGCAAAAAGGGAAGAGAAAAAGGGAGCCTTCTATGTATTTTAAGGCAAGAAGAAGCATGCGCATAAAAGCTAGCAGACCCCAGTCACAGTCAAAAGAACCAATTACGATTGTGGACACCCCAATTAAATAACAGGAAAGGTCTCCTCCAAAGGCATCCATCATCTATGAACGGGGAAGCCCGAAGACGTCCACCTGGAAGGAAAAGGTTAAAATGTTGGACACAAAGACCTCTCTATAGGATGCTGAGACAATTCTATAGAATACGTTGGCTAGACTAAAGGAGACCGAAGATTTGGAAGAAAAGGCAGCTACATCATCCTAGGAGAAGGAAAAGGCTGAGAAAATTGAGGAACCAAGCCCCCAGCCCAACCTGGGCTCTTACTATAACTTGCTCGAGGCGGGAAGGATAATCCCCCAAAAATTTGCAGTGCCGCTCTTCTTTGCACTGGAGGAAGAGAGAGTGAGGTCCCACACTTGGATGAAAATTGCCAAGTCCAAGGGTGTGGCAAATATAGGTCCCTTGGAGGAATAGCTCAAAGAGGCAAGGAAAGAATTGGCTTTTCTACAGCATGTAGAAAGCAGCCAGCAAGCCCAGCTACAGGAAAAAGATGAGCTGCTCAAACAGTAGCTACAGTTACAGGGGCACTTTATGGAAGATAGGCCCCACACCTTGGGAAAAAAGAAGCAACAGGAGAAGCCCACAACAGACAGAGAAACCACTGATGATCAGCAGAAGAGAGATGGGTTGCCGCCTGAGATTGAGGCACTAACTAGGCAGCTACAGGAAAAGGAATTGCAAGCAGCACAACAGATACAGTCTCTGAAACAGCAGGTGCAAGAAAAGGAGGCCCAACTGGCCTACATAGCCAGCTAGGTGATGGAAGCTTCGCAGTGTAGGCAACCTGCCAAATCATACACCCTATACCTTAAGGATCAGTGGTTACAGTTTCAGATCAACACCTTGGCCCAAAGGGGCATTACTCCATTTCAAAACTACTCTCAATTCATGGCTCTCTGTGACAGCAGCTCATTAGAAGACAAGGCCAAGCTATCAGAGTTTTACCTACACAACTTGGCCCTTCCCAACATGAACTTGTGGGACCCCAACGTTGCGGTAGGGGACGTGCAACTTATGGCCATGGCCTCTTGGCTAAATCATGAAGAAAAGAGAGCAATAGAGGTCTGAAATGTTATGGACAAGGAATTGAACGAACCACTAACGATCAGAACAGAGCCGGAGGACCCCTCAGCATTGATGTACGCCCACCAACACTTAGAAAATAACTCTCAGGCCCTACCAGATTACATCGACCGAAAAGCTCAAGCCATCGCCCATTTTGAGGACATGGAGAGGCTGCTGGGGGATAACTGTGTCCATGCTTGCACCCGGAGGTGGAACACACTGCCCCACAGCCTAAAAATTAGAGAATACCACACCCCAACCAGGGTGACAGAGTCCTTGGCGAGAGTACCTCTCTATAAACAATCCATGCAGAATCTTCAGGCCAACTGGATCGGCCAAAAATTCAGTCCTCCCTTGATTTTGGGGTTGTTAGAGGGAGTCAAGTAAGAGGAGGAACACAAGGAGTGGGAAGAAGTGGAAAGCAAAGCAGGATTTCATGACCGTGAAGAAGATATCACTTCAGAGGCCTGGATGTGAGGGAGGTGGTCAAGGCTATCAAGGATGATGAGTTGGATTAGTTGTTCGACGACGAACAACCCATTTAGCAGGGGGGTGATGATGAGCCCCGGAATTGGGTAACTTATTGGGCTCATTTTTCCTAATTGTTCTTGATCAATCCACCATTTTTCATAGTTTATGCATGTTTTTTGAGTATGTTTATGTTAATTGAACGAATGAGGGTGGTCACTTTACCAAGAAGGCTAATACGTGGTTATTTCAGGTTTTTGGACAAATTTTGGAACAAAGCCAAGAAATTATGAGCTAGATGACAGCCAAGCATGAAGGAACAAGGGTGAGGATTCGTAGGAAGGATGTCTCTTGCATTAAATGTCCCTTCCTCGAAATCTCCACCCTCAACTCGGAGCTTAGCAGGCCACCAAAACGAATCCTAAAGGCAGCCGAGCAGCTTGGTGAAAAGTGACTGTTTACTGGCAGTTGGAGCAGCCGAGCCCCTTGAGTTAAGGAGGGCTGCTAAGGCCCCTCGTAGGCATAAATAGGAGGGCTTTCAGCCTTCGTAGTTTAATTTTTGGATTGTTGTTATTTTGCACTAGGGTGCTACTATTTTCTCAGCTCATTTTCGTAGCAGCTGTTATATAACTTTCTTATGAACATGGCTATTTTTGAGTAATGGAAAGCAACTTTGTTTGGCACCATTTCTGAGTTTCTTTAGGAGCCTGAAGCTCTTGGGGTTGAGCCCAACCCAAGTGCCAAGGCTTCCTTCATGTACTGTTATTTGTTTTTATGCCTTTGCAAATTAATTTATGTTAAGTAGATTAACATCTTGCTGGTTATATAGGTCATGGTTGATGGTTAGATAGGCTTTTTATGTTCAGATTTAGTTGATAGATTAGTAACAGGAGAGATCTCCAGAAAGAGGCCATCAAGCACCTCTGATCTCACCTCTCCCTCAGTGGGATCGTGAGCTGGGACAAAGGTGACATCGCTGCCAACAAAAACACTGTCTTTGCTTCACCATGCAAATAGTAGTGTTGGATTCTTGTTGCCGAACTTGATATCAGTTTTGATTGCACGTTTAGGGTTATGATTGCTTAGTTGCATAGTTATTTCATTTGATTCCATTGCAATTAAACTTTTGTTCCATTTCTCTGCTGTTATCTAGGTCAGAATAGACTAACGTAACTAAGTCTTTGATTTTCCAAGTGTTTGGTTGTCCAGTTTGAAAAATAACTTGCAGAGCACCTATTATCCATCTTTATCTGCCCATACTCCATCAACTCCACCTGCTCCATCCTCCACTTAGAACCCTTACCTTAGATTTGCCTCATTCGCTTACTTTGCCATCATTCTCATCTTTTTGTGCAACATCGTTTCATCCCTCCTTGAACAAATCTAACCATCCGCGCCACTCCTCAACTCCATCCACCAAGTCTTGAATCTCCTCATACCCCTATCTCACCTCCATACTCATTCCTCCACCTTTTTCCCTCCATCAATTCTCCAAAATTCCATTTTTGAACATCCTGTAGAAAATTCCAAACATCCTGTAGAAATTCCAGAACATCTTGTATAACCCCTGTAGACTTCCTATAAAAGCTCACGAAAGCGGTTTCTTGAAAGCCAAACTCTGTGAAACTCTCAGGAAGGGTGCTAGGGACCCCTTAGGCCCTTTTTGAACCTTCCCAACCTCCTGCAAGCATTTTCTCTCACCGATCCACCTCTGCACAATCAAAAACAGTGAAAGCACATGCATGATAAATCTGACAACTTAATCAAAAATACAAAAAGATGTTTTCTTCTAATAGAAGTAGTTTAGACACATGTATTTTACCTCCTTAGAAGTAATGGCATCTCTTTCAGTAGCTTGCATCCTCTTTTTCGCATCAGTCAGGCTAGCTGGTAAAATTAGGGTTTGATAGGGTTTGCATTTCCTTTCAGCATTTCAGTTTCTTTCTGCAAGTAGATTAGCTCCCATTGAGTTAGCTTTCATCCATCAGTTAAAAAGCTTCTTCTCAGAGCTCATAGAAGTTGGCTTAAGCCCTTAGCAGACTTGTGCCAACTGACTAAGTGACAGTTGCGGCAAGAGCTAGTACTTGTGCATACAGCACCGTCGCTTCCAAGTTTGTTACGAACTCTACCAGTCCCCGTAGTGGCTCTGTCAACTCCTCCACAAATGTGTACACTCTCATAGCATCTGACAAATCTGGCACCATGACTAAGACCCTCATGAACTCTGAAATATAAAGCTCAAGATGTTTTGTCTGCTAGAGTTGGGCAACTCCCTGAAGTGAGCCTCCATATCCCTCTGATCAAAACGCTCGACTATTCTCCATGTGAAGTCCTCATAGGAGGTCACGTTGGGATGCCCTAGAGTGGACAAGACATGAAACCACCAGTCGTGTGCCTCCCCTCCAAATCCAATGTGGCCATTTTAATGTTGCCCTCTACCTCCATCTTGTTGAGCTAGAAATATGCGTCCACCTTCTCCACCCAAGCAAGTGTTGTGCACTTAGTAGCGCCATTGTAGGTGGGAAATTAAATCTTCCCAATGGTGTGTTGTAGCTCATAGTTTTATGTACCATGGGCTCCATATCCCTTCCCCTTCTCATTCTGTTTGAGCTGGCAAAAGTCTCTGAAAGATAATGCCTCTCTAAAGTCTGCTCCCATGGACTACCACTCCCTGAAATGCTCCCCCAAAGGTGATTGATCCTCAACTCCTCCCGGTTCACCTTGTGCCAAAGGTAAGAATGAAGGTACAGTGTCTCGAGTTGGCCCACTCGATGATGGAGGTTGTGCAGTGGGTGAAAGATGATCAAGTTGTTGAGAGGCCCCTGCAGTCTCTCCAAATAGAAACTCTCGATGAGTGCTCCGCTCCCAGTTCTGCATTTTGATCTCATCCAACATCTCCTTCTGCCCCTTTTACCAAATCGCTCAACGCCTTCAAGAGACTGTCAAAAGGAATTTCCTCCATGCTCTTGGGCTCCCCCATGTCTTCTTTTACCACTACCTTCCCATGGTCCTCTGTGTCTGGAGTAATCTCCAACACCCTCTCTCCGCTCTAGTACCTTTGCCTCCTGTAAGTAATATTTTGTCAGTCCTCCTCACTCATAAGAAAATTCCCTAAGGTTGAGCCAAGATCTGAGCTTTGATACCACTATAATGTTCCAAACTTGGATAAACAGTGATATGTAAAGCAAAAACAATTACAGCACAAAAAATTTAAACATTTAGCAAATACTCATAAAAACTCCAGAATTAAGAACCAGCTGAGCCATTTTACTAATCCAATAGAGAAAGTACAATAGCATGGAGAAATGCACCTGGGCTTGCCTCAATAGCAAGCGTGACAGAACCCAGGTGATAAAACAATGATATCATATGCTAATAATGATTGCTCCACGAATGCTTTGCGCTGCCCAGAAAACTACACTGTTGGCTGGAAAGGAACAGCTAGACAGCCCACCTCCGGTGCTCAGAAAACACTGCAAAATTAACCACAAGCTCCATAACCAAAACCCAGAAATGGTTTGGTCTAGTTCTGAGCTCCCAAAATCAACCCCCAAGAGGCCCTACACCCTCCAAGAATACTGAAGCACACAACCTGCAAAGGTGCCAACAAAATCCTCCCCCGAGGCTCCGGAAAAGTAGCAGTCTCTTCCACAAGTGTTTCCCTTACCTCTCCTGACAAGGATCAGCCTCAATAACTGAGTATCCACCTCCCACGTGTGCACAATAATCTCCCTCTACGCTAGCCCAGGAAGTGCAAATATGACACTTAGGAGAAGATCTCTCCTCCAGCTCCCAAACTCACCCAAATGGCACCCAAACACCTAAACCTCCCTTCCATAATTTCTCCTAGCGAAAGCTCCTCTGAAAGATGTCACAATCACAACTCCGCCTCTCCTCATTGAGTCCTCTAGAAATACACACCACCTAGAGACGATGAATGCAACTACTGGAAATCACAATGAAAACCTCCTCCAAAAGAATGTAAATGAACCTCTCTAGGGTGGCACTCGAAGTCCCCCAAAGAAAGGGTGAGCTCTTCGCTTAAAGAACTCTTACTAAACAGCAAGTGACTCGACTAAGAAGCTCAAGCAACCAAAGAGAAATTTGATATGCCAAAGATGATGAAATGGGGAGTTGCCTTCTTTTTATAGATTTCATGGAGAACTTTTCCCTCCATTTTCCCTCCATCATGGGTCCCTCACTTAACCATCGACTTCCCCTCTCATGCAATTCGAACTAGGGAGTGTGTATTTCCCTAGTGTGGGTGGCCCCCACTTGTAACCAAACCAAAATAACTTCTACTAAAGTCTAAGCCTCCTAATAAAATCGAATGGGCCCCATCACCTCTAAAATTGGCCCCAAAATGTAGTGATTAATTATGTTCCAAATTAATTTAGGAAGGTACATTACACTATCTGGTGGCTGCAAGGGGTTGTTGGTTGCCCGCTGAGGACCATCTAGGGAAAAAAAATTCTCTTATATACCCTACCCAAAGTTGGTGGGTAACAAGGCCAAGGTATTGTTCTGGGTTGTTTGGACGGGTCGAAAGGCCTAAGTGCCAAGGTAGATCAGAGCTACAAGGCAATGTGTAGAGGCAGCTTGCTAGGTGAGGGAAGTTGTAGTTGTAGAGATGGTTTTGAGACAAAGAACTAGGGCTGACATGGATTTATATCAACCTTAATCAAGTAGCAGAACCTACAACAGATGCAACAAACCAAAAAGGTATGTGTTGATATGTTTGAGTTGAATTGTTGCTAGAGGATAGAGCCCAGATTGGACAAAGATTTGTTAGGCATCTTAAGGTTGTTGGAGGGAAACAAGTAGGCACTCAAAGTAGCCCTAGATCAGTTGGCAAGAAGGACATTGACCGCTTTAACGAGAGTGATTTTTGGAGAGATCAACTTTTGACACCTTGAGAGACAAAAGACAACGAAGTGAGCATATTGGATCAACGCAATTTCTTTGTTCGAGAAGGAAATCTTGCAGTGATAGGTGGCAGGTTGGCAGTGCTCCAGCACAAAGGTTGTCTTCATTGGAGCAGCGCAAGAAGGCAATAGAAGGAAGAAGTCCCAAAGGAGCTAGGGAGAAAAAGTAGGAAGTCTAAAGTTGTTCAAACCAAACTGAATGTGCACGCGGGCACTTCTGATCATTGTCATCAGATAGCCCTCTAAACCAGCTTTCCAATGTTGCTTACGATTTCCAAAACCGACCCCGGATGCTCCTGAAACACTTAAAACAACAACCGCCTATGTCCTCCAGAATCTGTATGAGAAAGTCAAAAACCACTCTCTAATTTCCTCCATGGGCAAAACTGCCTCTTATAGGCCTGTGGATACATAAAAACCTCCTCTGACTGCATTTGAGGTGAATTTGTTTGATTTTGGATATGGTTTGGCTTCGATCCTGTCGGCATTAGACACCTAGGTATTGGTTACATGGCCTTTGAATTAATTTTTAACAACAAAACCATAATAAACCCCAAAATAACTTTATCATAACCCCGAAACCGCAAGCAGTTTGGCTAACGGGGCGGAAGTTTGACAGCCCATGTGAACACCTATAATAAATTGTTTGGATGGCGGTTACCTCGACGACTTGCTCTCCAGCAGTTCCGGTCTACGGAGACGTGTCACATGCTGACAGTTGTGGACGGCGAGGCTAGCTAACCTCCAGGTGCTAACCGTCTCACATGTGATCGTTCATAACTCCGACATGGTTTGCTGACGGTCTTCTCCCACTATGGTTTCCTATTGGTGGTTAGCTCCTTGTTGCTCACTTGGCAGCTACCCCGACGCGATTTCTGATAACGATTAGGGGACTGTGTTTAGTTTTGTAATGTTTTTACATTGTATTAAATAGGCCGAGAGTTATTAGGTTAGGGTTTTAGTTCATAGAACTTAGGTTTTAGCTTAGGTAATGTATTTTTTTTAATACATAGTTGTATTTGCAATAGTTTTATAATTAGGACTTAACATAATTCTGTTCTAAGAACCCTTTTACAACAATTGCCACAAGGTGACATTTTGAGACGTTTGTCACATGATGACAATAAACCGCATGCCTATCGTTGACAAACAACGATATCGATCCTTTGCCATGAAGACACCCATGTCGACACTAATCTTGCAAAGACGAATGACAAAACACATGTTGTCGACCATTCCTGGAAGCACTGTTGATGAACTCAAGTCGACAGCGAGGTACAACCCATATCTATTGAACACCATGAACACTATGAACATTATCTGAACAACCTAATCCACAACCAACACTGTCCATCTGTCGAAGCTGAACTGAAGCGACGACAACACTAAACATTGATGACAACACTTGAACACATGTACAATTAGATCAACGGAATCCTCCTGGATCAAAAATTGTAAAAAATTGTCTATTTTGTGCACTAGTTGATTACCTGTTGTTTATATTCCGCTGTGTAAAGTAGTTTGTTGTGGTATTTGGATTGGTAGTGTCCGAGATTCTAAGACACTAAACTAGATGCTACTTTCATGGAAAAAAAACATGTGGGACCACCAGAGAAATATTCAAGATACATGGCATTGATGAGTTGGCTCATTGATAGTGAGCCTTCCATCTATCAAGAGGCTGCACAATAGTAGGTTTGGTAGGATGCTAAGGTGGAGGAGTATAAATCCATCATGAAGAACGATGTTTGGGAGGTGGTGCCTATAATGTTGTATAACACAGTGGCTGGTTTTCATTGGATGTATATAGCATAGAAAACTTCAAAGTCACGTTCATGAATAAGGGATTCTCTCAAAAAAAGGGAATCGATTATGAGGACACATTTTCTCTTGTAGTCAGGTATACCTCCATTAGGGTCGTGATCTCACTTGCAGTAGATATGGGATGGCAAATTCATCAGATGGATGTCAAGACGATGTTCCTAAACAGAGTCATAGAAGAGAAGATGTACATTGAGTAGTCAAAGGGGCTTGAGGCATACAACACGGAAACACACGTATGTAGATTGAAGAGAGCACTATACAAGCTCAAGAAAGCTCTTAGTGCTTGGTATGGTTGTATCGACAACTACTTGTAGCCAATGGGTTTTGTGAAGAGTGAGGCAAATACTAATCTCTACTATCTTATGGTTGGAAGTGAACCACTAATTTTTATTTTGTATGTGGATGATCTATTTCTAACTAGTTCATCAAGGCTCATAGAAGATTGTATAAGGGAATTAGCGACAGAAATTGTTGAAATTTGGGTAGCTCGGAAGGTATTTCTAAGTGGAGAAAACCCACAAAAACAGGCCTTGTGGGCAAAGTACCCATGTCTGAGGGTTTTGGTCCGAAAGTGTGGGATTAAAACCAAGAAACAAAATTAAATTAATTTTGGTAATGTAGGCTCAGGGTGGCCAGCAAGGCCAGGGAACATGTTTGTTGGGGTTTCACACACCATGACCAAGTATAAATAAAGGCCAATGGAGAGGCCAAAACATATAAGTGGAAGGATCTCATTTATGGAGAACTAGCCCTAGAAGAGAGCCACAATCTAAGAAGAGGAAGACAAGCTAAGGAAGTTTATCCAAGAAGCCCAAATTTCTGTTCTAGAAAGGGAAAGGAACCACATCAAAAAGTGAGTCGCAGGCCATAGGCCCAAGAAGGTTTCCAGATCTAAAATAGGGTATCTCTGAAGCAGGTTGAGGGTTCTAGTTGTATTTTTGTCTATCAGAGGAATATTCAAGCCCTAGAAGAGGGTTGGATGAACCCCTATTTAGGTCACAGGAGGCAGGTTAAGGGTCGATTCTCTCTATGAGAAAGTACGAGGATATTTGAATGTAGGCTTTTGTGAGTAGAATTGTTTAGATATATGTGTTCCAAATCTATCACATAAATGTGTTAATTGTTTACGTGTTTCAAACCAACCAATGTGGTTCATCATCAGGACGATTAGATGAAGATAATCTATTCCAACAGGGGTATAAACATTTTAAAGCATTAGATATTTAGTCCTAATTTAATTTAACCCTTATCAAATTTAGTTTTATATAAACTATTATAATAGTTATATACTATTTACTTATTTATATATTATTTTTTATTATGATATTTATTATAATGTATTTGTCCTAATTTTGTTTGCCCTAATTACCTTAATACTATTATTTTATCTAATACTAATCTCTTATATATTATATAATATTTACTATATTTAATGAATTATTTTTACTGTATTTAATTAATATTGAAAATTTTTATTAATTTATTATTTTTTCTAACAATGAATTTCTTTGACTCTTGAACTAATCCTTTAAGTTATCGGACTTCTTCCCCCCTTTTTATACCCTTCTTGGATCATATTCTCATCTAATCGTCTTGATGATGAACCACATTGGTTGGTTCGAAACACATTGGCAATTGGCTCTCTTATGTATTTGGTCAACACAAGGCCAAATATTTACTTTGCAGTCAATTAATGGTGGAAATAAAGAGAGTGCATCAGACAACAACAAAGTATGTGATGCAATATCTACTCATTGAAATATACTCAAAGTGGTGGTGTCAAGTTGATTGGCTACACTAATGCAGAATGGGTAGGTAATGCAGTGGACTAGATTCAAGAAAAGCACTCTAGGGTGTTGCTTCAGCATGATACCAGGGGTTGTCTCTTCTTACAGCAGGGAAGAAAAAACTTGTTCCATTATGCTTTGTGGTAGCGAGCATGAAAGAACGTGAGGCCATATGGCTTTGAAAGTTGCTAGTGGCACTTTTTGGTCAAGAGATAGAGTTGACCATCATTCAATGTGACAAATAGAGTTGCATCAAGCTATCTCAGAATGCAGTGTTTCATGATCAGTCAAAACATATCTACACACAATACCATTTCATCAAGGATTGTGTATAGCATGGATGAGTTCGACTACATTATGTACCTACAAATCAACAAGTGGTAGTTATTCTGATCAAGGCCTTGGTAAAAGGAAAGTTTGGTTTCTTTAGGGACTAGTTGGGTGTTATGGAGAACACCTTCCTCGCTAAGAGGGAGTGTTAAATATTGTAGCTCAGACAAGTGTTCTAACCTTGAGAGGTGTCACTGAGGCTAGGAACACAAAGAAATGGATTATCTCCAAGACCATGTAATTTCTCCTAAGTTTCACCTAGGGAAAATGTCTTAATTAAGTTAATTAATTATTTTTAAATATTTCCCAAGTTAAAACTGAGGAGAACTGGTTAATTAATTGGCATTAGTTGAGATAAGGTCCATTTGCCTCTAGAAATTGCTTGAAAGTTTCTAAGATGATCTTAGCCATTGATTGGGACAAGATAACTTCTAATCTTAGTCATTCATTTGTGAATGAAAGATTATAAAGAGAAATTGATGGGCACCATTGGTACACATCAAGATGAGCATTGTTGGGTGAATTTTAGAGAGACACCAGGAGAGTTTCAACAACAGAAAATCCAGAAAATATTTTCGGGGTTTATTCTTCATTGAGAGACGTCCAGCTTCTCAGTTTCAGAAGGAGGCCTTGTTGGCCCAATTGTTTTCTGCAGGAGGGCCAAGCTTTTCCAGAGGAGGTCGTAAGCTTCAGGAGGAGGCCAATTTGATCAGAGAAGTCGCACATGTGGAGGCTATGACTTCTCCTAGAGATTGTGCGAATGTAAAGGGAGGCCAAGAGGCTAGTTTCCATCCAGGCCATGTTAGGTCCAAGAGACCGCACGTGTGGGTCATACGAGACCGTGCAGGAGCCAAGTTTCTCTTTATAGGTGCGAGCATGAATCCCTTCACTTGAGTGAAATCCCCTTTCTCCACTATTGTCTTGACAACCTTGGTTCCTCGATGTGGCATTAGTCAATTGCCCCATCATCTCGATTCTCAATCATCATCTTCTGCATCCTGATCATTTTGTTGATGGTAGCAGTGATGTTGTTTGATTCTGGAAACTCTTCATTGCAACTTCCAAGGCTTCCATCTTCTTAAAGCATTTAGATTCTAAGTGCCCATCTCGATTACAAAAGTTACAATGGCGATCAGTCTTCTTCCATTTGTTTTTATTGGTCTTATCATTTTGCTGA
>APFE031025866.1:3940-55970 GCA_000404065.3 Pinus taeda
GTGTCTCACCCACTGCAATACATTCATGCTTCATTCCTTCATGACCGCCACCCTGAACCCTGTATCGTCAGTTTGTTTTCACCTCCAAAATCATTTGCTTCGTTCCGTGTTGTTGATGTGGGATTCATTAAGGCCTTCCTGTGACGGGTCGCTTCTTGTCGACATCAGCTCATTATCCAAGAAGTTGACTTAGGAACAACCCTTTCAGTACTTTGAAGCTTGCATGCCTCAATGGCAAGTTTCTCACTTTCAGCGACAGGTTTACATCAATGGCCTGCGACCGAGAGATTTTATGTGGTGTTCGACGCCAAGTCCCTTTTCACACCACGTGAATTGTACTGTAGTACCTTGAGGGTCATTGTCATTATTGGTGATTCCTCTCATGCATGTTAACAGCTTACATCATTGGCTAGTAATCAGGGGATGTCTTTCCATGTTCGACTCCAAAACATTTTTCATATGGATCGACTTGTACTCCGAGTGAAGATTGAACGAGTTTTGAAGACCCCGGATCTAGTTTCATCCATCCGGGCTGCGATATATTCAGAATATAAAAACATCCAGTGTACATCATTGCCGAACAGATGATCATCCAAATCAAGGATGGCTGTGTCCTATTATTCAGTCTGTTCACACAGACTCGTCTGTCCTATGTACATGAAAAATGAATTTATAAAGCTGAACATGGGAATGCCCGCCTCAGCTAGATCATGAAAAAATGTTGTCAAAATAATGTATTGTATTGTATCTTATTATAGGTCGCCTTCCAGCTCGGAAAAACTTCGGATCCTCATAGTAAAGCATTTCACCGGACATCAAAAAAGATTAACGACCTCATGCTTTAGGGGGCAACTGTTATAGACATTTTTTGGGCACTTCAACTCCAATCACAAATGTCCATAAATTGAAGGCTCTTAAGTCCCTAAAAGTGTTGCTTCACTGCCTAAAGAAACAAGGTCAACTGATTACATCATCTCCCAGAAGTTCTCCACTGGAAACTGCTCATAAATGGTCAAAACTGGACCATACTGAAAGCACAATACAGAGGGTGCGATGCATATCACCTTCCCAATGTACAGGGTCCGATGCATACTGATTTGCTCCTCTGTAGGGTGCGATGGTCGGGAATGGACAAATGGCAAGGACAAAAATGCGAGGTGGAAGATCATGGAATCTTCCAGAAGCTTCCCCTCTGACACTTGCCACTCTATTTTCGACCAGGGATGAGTAAGAGATCATCATTCTCCAAGTGGAAGCAGGAACTATCAGAGAGAGGACACTTATCAAGATCCCAAAAGATGACTCACCTCTTTGTAATCATCTATATATGGATCCCTCATCACAAAGATCGAGAGGCTGGAATTTTGTATCTTATAGAGAAGTGTTGTTGGTATTCTGGTGTACATTCACAGTGTTGGGTGATCTAGCTTTGCTTGAGGTGAAGAGGGGCTTCTTAGCTGGAGGATGACACTAGGTCAAAGCACATGGTTGTAATCTTCTTGCTACTTTTCATCTGAATAAAGCTATTCTTGTTTCCTTCCATAGTCTTGTGTACTTGTTTATATATGCATGTATATGGTTAATGCACATCTGATCCTGCATTATTTATGAATTTAGATCCTTGTTTCTTGCATAGTAGTATGTTGTTGTGATTCTACAAGTTCTTTTAGCTGGGCAGACAAAGAAGAAGCGGCAAAACTCTATCAAGGAGAGGAAATCGAGCACAAGACTCAGGTTGGCCCTCTTGGTTCTCCTCTCATCTATTTTCATAAAAGGAGTCAACAGTAGACTTTGATTGTTTGTTTCTAAGATAGCCACCCATCTTAGTGGAAATAGCAGCATCCGAGTGGACACTATTCCCGTATAACACCATGATAGGAAGTTTCATCCAGCAAGGTAGGATTATGGATCAATGGATTGGAAAATGAAGGTGGAAACCTTAGTCTTCAAGTCTACACAATAGTTTGGTAAGTCCCTGTCTATATGGTTGGGGCTGTGTTTGCATGGGCATTCTCTATTTCAAGTAGCTCTACATCTAAGCCACCTTCTCCCAACCATTCCAAATCAGGAGAGTTCATATTTTCTTGGACTGCTTCAAGCTGTGGTCTTAATGTACTGGCTTACACAATTGACTCTTCTCCAAGTGGAATTAAACTTCTAATATTTGGTTTCTCAACAAATTTTGGAAGGCTTCTTATAAAAGGTTTGCGCACAGACAACATAGAGCTAAGAATGATGCAATAATGGGACTTATCATTTTATGGGTTTGCAGCCTTGACAAGGGAATTGGATAGCAGGCAGCATTGAGAGCTTGAAAGTAGTTTAGTGTGCCAGCTTTGACAGAGTTTCAATGGATTATCGAGACCTACAAGAAATCAGATGTGCTCCAAAGAATCATGAGGATCATACAATGCAACAGGGCATCCATTTTCAGAGTCATGTCAAAATTGCATGAAAATGAACAAGAAGCCATTTCTCAGATAATAACAAGCACGTGGACTCTTGTTCAGTAAAAAATCAAGTACTATCCTGAAACAGAATATAACCTGCTCAAAAAGACAGTTTTAAACTTGAGTAAGGGAGATCAGGCTAGGGCTTTTAACCAAAGGTCTAGGGAGATCAATCTAGGGCTTTTTAACCATGAGGAGCTGAAGAAAGAAAAAATGGTGCAATAGCTTGTTGAAGACACGGAAATAGTAAAGCAGGGCTCTGACCCATTAAATGCAGGCCTGGAAAGCAGATAGTCTACATGCTTTCTGTTTTACAAAGTTTATTAGCATTCTAGGTTTATACTGCAGAAATTATAGCATGGATAAATACTGGGGAATTTTGCCTAAAGATTTTGATAGATTTTGTCATATGTATGTAGGTGCCATTGTTTTATGTTTTTGTTTTAAATCTTTGAAATAGAACTGTGATGTCAGTTTGCTGCTGGTTCTGCTGCAGCTTTTTTTTATATAATATTCCACAGTTATGGTTACAAAGAAAAAGTTATTCTACCAGACAATTCCTTGAACTCATATAACAGCATATGAGGGAAAAGATATCACCTATCAAGTAAAAATTTGTCCGGCATCAAGGAGACTTTTTTTATCGACATAGTGATATGTTTGTAACAACTGAATCACATATATCAAAATAATATATTTTACGACTAAATTTAGTAGTTTAATTCTGTAACATAGTTAACGAATAATAGACACTCTAATTTTTTTGTTTAGAAAATACTTAGACATTCAGTGGTCCTAATTGGATCATTATATTATTTATCACCTATCTCGATGCTTTCAGAGTGGAAAAAATTGGAGGCATCAGCTTGCAGGGTCATTTTAACAACAAACCCCAATTTGGAAAAGTGGAGTTTGAAACCTTCCAAAGCCAATTTGAGGGATAAAACAACATTTTTTTCTTTAACTTAAGTTGAATTGGGGCTTCTCGAACACTCCCAAGGTGCTCCATTGATGCTTCCTTAGATGCTTCCTAGATGCTCCCTCATGGTAATGTTAAAAATTTAAGTAAAATGATGAAAATGAAAGATAAAGAGACTGTCACTTTTAAAAGTGACAGTCTCTTTATCTTTCATTTTCATCCTTTTACTTAAATTTTTAACATTACCATAAAATGATTCAGGATATTTGAGAATGTTCCAATGTTAAAATTGGCAACTAGGGCCAAACTCCATGTAGGCCATTTTATTTATGGCAGCTGATATTTTTCTTGGATCCCTCTCATCGAGAGGTGTAGGATTGATCTAAAGATCATCCGATTCCGATAAGTATTCATGGAGTTATGAATTTATTTGTGTTGTAAGACAATTCGTCGATGTCAGCCATCAACCAAATAAACCCCACATGTGCTCAATGTTTTAGAATAAAAGGAGATAACTTGAGATTCATTTCACACACACATCACTCTTGATTTCTCTCCACTTGTTCTGGGTTTTACTGTGAGAGAAATCTAAAAGGAAGTAACCCTAAGACACAGGAGGGAAGGAGGCCTACATGCTGCCCTCTACAAGCCCTAGACGCAGTCCTTGATGATCTACACAGTCCTAAGGAGGATGCCCTAACGCTGTCCCAACCTAGAGAACGCAGTCATGAAGAGATGCCCTATCCTCCACATTGTCTCAAGGGTAACCTAGCCACAGTCAAGAAAAGGATATATGCTGCCCAAATAGATCCTAGCCACAGCAAAGTCATGGGTCTTTTGGAGGACCGAGCTGCTGTTAGGAGGGCCAAGGAGCTGGGCTAGAAGGCCGCAATACAAGGTCTACTTCAGCAAAGGAGAGGGGATGTTAAGGTCACCCTTGTGACTGTTTGAAGAGGCAGCAAGGTCTGTGTGAAGGGATGATTAATCCGCGGACCTGTAAGTATTGTTTTGATGGTCAAAACAGCCCTATACATGGAGCTATAGGTGTCTCCTCAAACAGCGAGGTCACTTACCTTGTAAAGAAAGGGAGACCGCAATATTCAAAGTGAGTTATGACATGATCGTTGGGTTGTTGTAGGTTACAGAAGGATGCCCTAACCAATGACCAAACTCTGTCCATGAACAGCAGTACAGAGCTATGTATGTTCTCCATTAATGACTTGTGTTGGGTCCATGATTTTGGATCAGTTTGGATGGGATGTGCTTGCAGCATGTGGTAACCATAGTGGAGGGGCAGACTTGGTGATTAGGTGCCCTAACCAGTGACAGCATCTACAGTGATTTATTAGACACTTGGAGAATCTGTTAGCAGCCATGTGGAGGGGTTTCTTAGGTGTTGGATATTGCCACATAGAAGCAGCAATGTCACTAACAATGGGACAGCAGTGCTAATAGTATGATGGCATGATGCAATGGGATAGCAGCAAGCATGGTGCTGCAAACTCATTAGGACAGCAGCAAGGTACAGCACGCCAAATAGGATAGCTAGGCAAGTGTGCTTAGTACAGCATGGTAAATGGGACAGCTAGGCAATGGTGCTTGGCACAGCAAGCTAATGGGACATCAAGGCTGTGATGTTTGTTGGAGCATAGCAAATGGGACAGCAGTATGCCAAACATAGAATGGCAATGTCACTAACAGTGGGACAACAGCAATGGCATATGGAACTGCTGTGGTAGCATGGTGCAACAATGGCACATGGGACAGCAGTGGCAGCATAAGGTGCAGCAGTATGATGTGTGCAGCATGGTCATAAGGTCTAGCATAGTGATGATGGGTGCAGCACGGTGAGGTGCAGCATGATGACGAGATGCAGCACAATGATACGTGAAGGAGTCACCTTGGAGAATCAATTGAAGCAGAATGTCTTCAACTGAGTTCAGCCATCTCATGTATCATCTTCTTAGAAATGTTCTATGCTCTTATTTAGATAATTCAGAGTGTTGACTTCTGTTGTAAATGTACTACCTCTCTCTCTCAGCTGAACTATTGAAGAACATATAAGAAGAATTGATCAAGGGTTTCCCCACATTGGGGTTTATCCCTGGCTCACGCCACATCTTGTGTCCTCTTGTCTTGGCTTGTCTTCTGCGATCTTGTTTATGTGCTATCTGCAATTTACTTTAATGTTGATGTGATTGCTAATCTGGAAAAGATATTGAGCTAACTATGAAAATTGAAATAAATTGCTCTAAGCATAGAACATACCTAAAATTAACATCCAACCTCATCGGACTTCATATGGAGAAAATAGAAATTCATATCCTATTCAAAATCCAACAAATTTAACAGTTTTCAAGAATTCAGGATCAATGGGATTGTGGCATTTCATTAGATAATATCATATATGAGGGTATGTGATTGGCATTTAATCAAGATCACCAAGCCTTGTATATACCCTACTGTTGGTGGTGTTAATTGTTGAATTCCTTTGTCATGCCCTTCGCAAAAAACTACCTTTCAATCAAGTCAAAATCATTGAACAAGCATGTTAAGCTTTTTCTACGATATTTTAAGGCTTGGATTAGGTAGTTTGATCAAAATTTGGCAATGTTGACTAATATCCCTAGACAATCGAGATAGAGGCAAAGCCTAGACAAAAGGAGAAGAATCTAGATTCTGAAATGGTTGATGCATCTAGATTGTTGATGCTCGAATAATTAATCACTAATGTACAATGGATGCCATATCTATCTTGATTTATGTACAAATATGCATGTTTCGATATATTCTACAACTAATTTGGTATTTTGGATGATTTTTTAAATATAAATGCAAAAAAATATAATATGTAGCAAACGCTTCAAAGACACTTCACTTCCTAGATTTTTGGGAAATAACACTTCCGTGGATCCACTTCCAAAAAGCATCCCTGCTTCATCCCGCTTTCATGTAACATTGGTCAAAACTTCCCCACTTTAACATTGAGCCCTGGTACCTTTCCAACAGTGCAAGAATCAAGTCAACTAGAGTTTGTATGCAAAAATTATGTTTCTTGCATGTTCACCTACCATGTTGACCACCATGGCACATGATGATGCCACATCATCCCCCATTACTCATGCAAAGAGAGCTAGCCATATGTGGAATTTTCAGAAAACTCTAGAAGGTCCAAACCCGTAACTTAGTTAACATTTTTGAGGGAATCAAACGTTACCCCTAGTTGGCTGGCTATCGAGCTATGTTAAATACAAAGCTCCTATGAGTAGCAGTTCCATTCTATGCTATTGTATTTTTTTCCATAGTTGAGCACAGCAGCTGGAGTGAGAAGGGCAGAACAGCATCAGCCCCCATTACTCATGCAAAGAGAACTAGCCATATGTGGAATTTTGAGAAAACTCTAGAAGGTCCAAACCCGTAACTTAGTTGATATTTTTGAGGGAATCAAACCTTACCCCTAGTTGGCTGGCTATCGAGCTATGTTAAATACAGAGCTCCTATGAGTAGCAGTTCCATTCTATGCTATTGTATTTTTTCCATAGTTGAGCACAGCAGCTGGAAGTGAGAAGGGCAGAACAGCATCAGCCCCCATTACTCATGCAAAGAGAGATAGCCATATGTGGAATTTTCAGAAAACTCTAGAAGGTCCAAACCCGTAACTAAGTTGATATTTTTGAGGGAATCAAACCTTACCCCTAGTTGGCTGGCTATCGAGCCATGTTAAATACAGAGTTCCTATAAGTATCAGTTCCATTCTATGCTATTGTATTTTTTGCCTTAGTTGAGCACAGCAGCTGGGAGTGAGAAGGGCAGAACATAGGGGGTTAAGGGTTTGTGGCAGCCTTACAGGTCACAAGTCTCAGGTAGCTCCATAGCAAATACCTATATTCCTTTGCAAATGGATATTTCCATACCAGAGAAAAGAGGGCAGAACAGCCTCACCTGTTAGCTAGGTTTCCTTCCATCACAGTTTTCCAGGAAAATCTTTGTGACTATTGTGGATGTGTGTGTGTGTGTGTGTGTGTGTATTTCTTTCTGTTCTCTATTTTTTGTATTTCAACTATTTCATTTATTTAAGCAGAAAATCAGCTATTAAAGAATTTGATATCGAAGGAAAAACCTTCATAGTTATATCTAAAGGAAAACTAACCTTCATAGTTTAGATTTCAGTTATTTTTATGAGATCTGTTGTGACAAACTGATCCAGCAGAATATGCACAGCAGTTTACAGATCATTCAGCGCATACATACAAACAAAATTATGTCACCTATGCACAGATGAAATCCTATATTTAGTTTTCATAATTGATTGATATGAAATTTTAGCCAGTGGCAGAAGAGAATAGAGAGATGACAGCCTTTTATGGCACAAAAATATTTAATGAAACATTAGAAGTGTAGTTCGTTTAAAAATATATATATATATATATATATATATAACTAACTAAAAATCCAAGTTGAATCACTAACCATCACAGCCACCAATGTGTGTGCCTCCAATAAATACATTTGGGACAGTCCGCTGTCCTGTCCACTCCTGAAGAGCTGTCTGTATCTCCTTTCCATCACCTGCACAAAAGTTAAAAGCCAAACAGAGTTCCATGTAATCAAAATCAGATGCAGAAGATATATACAAGCCCCAATGAGAATAAAATATGCTTATTAGCAGAACATGAAGACAATATCCAGACAAACAACAAGAAAGTCTGATACAATTATTCCTAATGGGATTTTAAACGGGAATCCCAACTGAATGGTAAACCAATCACCAGCAGGCACAGAAGACACAATAAATAACTAAATATTGACATTGAGTTGCAAGCAAACTATCACAATTCTTTACTCAGGAAATTGAGAACAAAATCATGGAGAGGGTATCAAGGCCTACAATATTCAAGTTTATATGAAGGCTTAATAATAGATAATTCATGATGTTAACTAAACAAATAATGCCACATTTTCATATGACAAATATGCCAGCTAATCTATGACTGTGACCATCAGTTTCTCATGCAATGACAGAACTCCAATGGGCACAATAAAATTTTTAAGGATTTTATGAATTAAGTGAAAAGAATCATAAATTACCAAAAAAGTGGTCAGTGACAGATATAAAAGCTAATAGATAGGTCCACCCAATCAATCAAAATCTTAGATCTCGCTTGATAATACAAAACACATCGAGATAAGAACAACAAATCTCAAAATTATTCCCCTCAGATATTTTGCTGTGTATCTACTTGTCAGAGAATAAGTACACCAGTAGCATGGGACAGAGTGAATGCTACCCAAACTGATTTCCAAGATGATGGTTACTGTCTTTCCCTGACTTGTTTGAGAAGATGAACGTAACCTATAGAAAGAACCCATAGTCATGTTTTTGGCTCATCAGTTTTCAATGCTGCAGAAATTCCATTGTGACACAAATGTGCCTTTCTCTAATGAAGGGTTGCCTGTGATCCGAAGATTGTCAATGAGCTGGTGATCATCACAATCGGATTTTTCAAGCATCATCTACATAGGGTTTCTTGTACACATCCACATGTGACATAACTAGATACTTCATCAATACCGTAGAATGATTGCCTTAATAAGCTTAAATTTTTTCTTTTTTTCTTTTGGTAAGCAATAGTACTTTATCCTAAGTTACAATTCAACTCCTTTCCCCTCCATCCCCCACAAAATTTAAAAACGAATTCTAAAACGTGACAATTAAAATTCAACTATTTAATATACTTATGAAGCAATGGAAGCTAGCCCTGTCACATATTTTTAGCAATCACCAGCTGCAAATCTGAAGGAATAAACTAAAAAAGAATACGGGCGGTGTTCATACCCAGATTTGCACTCTAATCCAAGCATTAAGTTTGCGTTCTCAAAAATTTTCATCAAGCATGTTTCTTCAAGGTCATCATGTGAATTTGTTGCTGAATTCAAGAATCAGGGGATTTGTGTTACTGGATCCATGGGGAATTGACATTGGATCCACACACCCACATTTCAAATATGTATACAGATCCACATAGGATCCCCCACATTAACAGATCCTTAAAATCAGGAAACAGAGCCAATGCTGCCAAAATGGATATTGAGCCACCTAACCCTCACACACCGGGTCCCACACAAATAATTTGAGTTTTAGGTTTTTTCTGATTAATGTTTTAAGGAATTTACTGCAGTTACTCTATTTAGACTTTTAGTTAGATAATTAGATCACTTATTATTAATCTGTGGGCCGTATAGGTAAGTTATAAATTACCTGTAGATTGTAGGCTGTATAGCATATGATAATGCTAGCAGGGTGACTATAGCATGCTGTCAAACAATTTACGACATTCATTTACCATCATACATAGCTGGGAATTTTTAGACTTTAAGACAGATTTCAAGGAAGATGACTACGATCATGATGTAGGGTCGAGATATTTAAATGCTGAAGATGTATACCTATTTCAGGGTATGTAGGTAGACCTACTCTATATTATCATATCATTGTTGAGACACTCAATTTTGTATCTACAAATATCCCTTTTGTACTAAGTTGCAAGGTAGGGGGAAACAGTGACACGTATCCAAAACGACAACCCACTGGAAACATGACTGCCCAAAAATTAGAAAATGGGGAAATGTGATATTTCACAAAATTAGAAAGCTTTCAAGTTTTAATTTTTAACAATATAATTTAGAATACAGATATAGATTCAATAATCAAGAATAAATAAGCATGTCCCAAGGTCCAATTCCTCTCTTGCTGATGTTGTCCTCGATCAAATCCCCTTTGCTATAATCACCATTGCTCAATTTCCTTTGCTGATGTAACAAACGATGTTCATGTACTCAAAAGTTAAATACTCCAGAAGACTTGGAATATGAAGATCTCCATTGAAGATACAAGAATATATATTAAAATGTATGAATGAGAATGATGTTACAGATGAGAGTGAGGCCCTGCTTATATACACTAGGCAGGTGCCCCTTTATGAACGGTCATGTCTTTAGGGACAGACCTCTTCATTAACTAATTAATTTTTATTTATGATGTGTTATTATTATTTATATTTACATTATTTATATCAATATTTTATTCAAAACATTGCCTTCCTCCTCAAAAAGCTTTGTCCTCAAAGCTTACTGATGAAAGGGTTTGATCTCTTTTCTTGTTTCGAATATCGTCTCGTCTCAGAACTTTCATCTTCGTCGATACAACATGATATGATCCTTGGAGTGATATATAAAATTGTCGCATGGAAGAAGGATCTGACCATCCTAAATTAATCTTCTGTGGAATCTTTCGATTACTGGAAACTTGTGATGAATTGTTATCATTGGACTGAGTTGTGCACACTTCAGTGTTCTTTGGAAAATAAGTTTGTTGTTTATGTTCTAAGAGATACCAATTCGTAGATTGATTGAGATGTATGTTCACTTTTTTACTTTCTTGAAAAATTACTTTCAAGATTTCTTGTATGTCTTCCGGCATCAATGAATCTGGCTTCAAGGTAACGCACAGTAGAGTTTTTTTCTTTATGTGTAATGTCCTCTTCTAATTAAATTGATAAGGAGGATGAAGTGGCCTATCCAACACCATAAGTTATAGTCAATTGTAAAGGAGGAAACCCATTATCTGATGTTACTGGTGTAACATTGGGTAATCGGCGTAATTGGAGGAAAACTTGTGGTAAAAGCCAAATTTGGAGCAAAATAGAGATAAGCCTGTTAGCCCCTCAAATTAAAATTAGGAGAGAAGACCCCAAAGAAAACCTATAAGGAGAGGGAAGAATAAGTTTATTTATCATGGATTGTGGATCTTTCTGATTTTTTAGTTGAGACCCTTAAGGGATTTAAAACCACTTTCTTTTTTATTGGTTTTAGTGGTGAAATATTCCAGCATAGTCAATACCTCCTCTCTACTCTGTTTGGCAAAAATTTTGAGGCAACACTCATCTATCTTGTAGAAATAAGGATTCTGAGGCAACTAGAGTTATGAGGTATTGCTTGAACAACAAAGTATTTCTGAGGCAGTGGAGGTGTTTTCTATGCTTTCTAGGGCACTAATTGGCAACAAAATACCTCGGATTCTCTCTCCCTCAAGTTGCGGCCCATTTGGATGTGATCTCCTATGGCAACGCATTAACTCAAGGCATTATTGGGCAGAAGGCAGCGTAGGGTTTCTGAAGCACTAACTTCTGTAGCGGCAAGTGTAATTGGAATTGTTTGGGCAATGAATTGCCATCTAGTTATTCTCTAAGCCAAAGGACCGTCCTCAAGTACTTACCTGTAGCAGCCAAGGGGTTTTGAGGCCCATTTGTGACAGTGGTTCACCTTTGCAATATTGTATGAGGCAATTATGTGGCAACGCCCTAATTTGTGGCAGCATTGGAGATTGGAGGTGGCATCAGATCCCTTCTCGGGATCACTTTGTGATAGTGGTTCATGACCGAGGGGTTGTTGGAGACAACAAATCCTTTTGGATGGTTAGCGGAATATTGCTGAGGTGTTTATTATGGCAGCAGCACACTTATGAGGATCAATTGTTCCATTAGGGCACCATGGATAGCAGTGAGGTGCAATCTGAACAGCAAAAGGCATTGTTAGTATGTGTCCTGAGGCAACAAGGAAACAAATGGTCTTGTAAGTTGGTTGTTGTGTATTGAAACAGTCCATGTACAGTGTTGTTGATGCCTTACATTACTTGTACATATGAGAAAGGTTGTCATTGGTTATAAATTGATGACTACTATACCGCAAGATCAGTTGGTGTAACAACACTAGGAGTACGATTGTAGATTGGTAGTTTGTTATGTACTATTGAAGACCTACTACTTGTTTACACTTAAGTGCATTCAATATAATCTCTATTTAAAACACTGTGATGCAATTTTAGGATACAATTTTGTCATGGGCTCTTTACAACCCTAAAGGCAAAATTTTCCTAAGGGTTATTACAGTAGTATCTAAGCTAGCGCTCCTACCAACCTAGAGGGTTTATCTGAAAAATGTGGCAGCCGGAATTAGTTTCCCCCTTGGGAAAGGTGTACACAGAGTTTTGGCAAAAATTTGACGATCAAAACAAGGGCCTAATAAAAAGGATAAAACAAGCTACCGAATGGACGAAAGCACACCCGAGTTATTTTACATTACTAGCGCCTTCTAACAAGGATCAAACAAGTGCCCGCATAAAACAAGGGACCACTGTACCTTCTTCTTCTTTACCTTCTTAAGAAAGCAACATAAAGGGAGTAGATGTTGGGTTGCCATTAGTGCCTGATGTTTCTTCATCATCAAAAGGTATTATACAAACATTGGATTTGGAACAGAAAAAGGTCAAAATCTCTACAAAGAATAAATCTTTCGAAACCCAGTTAAACTATTTGTCCAAAAAGAGTAACCTTGAAGAAAATCTTAGAACATTTCAAATAAACGTATGTCATGTCCTCTTCTAATTAAATGGCTCGAGGAGGACAAAATAGCTTATTCAACCCCACAAGCTATAGTCATTACCCCGTAGGCTGCCACCTAAGGGTTATCCCATTTTCATGGGTAACAAGCTTCACCAAAAATGAAGCAAATCCTAACTTATATTATATATTTGTTGGGACTTATATAATTATTTTGACGCTGTATGTAGAATGTTGAGAAATGTAACTAGTTTCGGTCTTCATAAAAGTTGTACTCATTTCAATATTTATCCTATGTAACAAACAAGAAAAAGAAAAGAAATTCATGCGCATTATTGATGGTCTTTTAAGTAAAAGCGTGTTCTTCATTCTTCTAGGGTTTGTTAGGTCTTAAGATTTATTGTCACGAGTCAAAGGAGTCAACACCATGTTTATAAGACCTTTTTGGGCAATTTGTATTTGTAAAAAGAATTATTTTTTAGTCTAGAAAGTCCTGTAATCTCCAAGAGTACAAGTCGGCTTTGGGATCCTCAAGTCGACCTAAACGAGGGAATTTGACACATTGAGAAGGCTATAAAAGGAAGCAGTTCGACCTCATTTGGACACACTCACTCACAAGTTCAATATATCAAGGAAAGAGTTCAATTTGTAGCTGGGAAGTTGGGAAAAGGATAGCAAAGCTCAGGAAGAAGTTGGGAGGCTGAAATATAGTCTATGCACTCTATTTATCTCACAAGTGCAAAAGTTTGGGGGTTGCAAAAATAGGCCGAAATTGCGGGATAGAGTTGCTAGAGGATGTCAGGCCAGGCAGTAACTCCTCAAAACAAATTGATTTGTATATTATTCCTTCAGATTGGTCTTTATTATATACATGAGGAAGAGACTGTTCACTTCATCTCCCAATGATTGTTCATATTAATTATTATTTATTTACATTATATTCACCCAATCCTGATGATTAAGTGTCAACATTCCCCCCCCCCCCCTTAATCTGAAAAGATGTTGGTGAGTCCAAGCATCATTCTGAATTGTTCAAGCTTTTCTCTTCCAAGCACTTTGGTGAAGATGTCTGCAATTTGCTCATTAGTGGAACAATGCGGAGATGGATTGTTTTGGCCTCAACATGATGTCGAAACAGATGATATTTAGTGTTAATGTGCTCCGTTCAATCATAGAACTTTGGGTTCTTGGCCAACTTTATTGCAGAGGTATTGTCAATCACGAGTGGAGTTGATTGTACTTGTTTTACCTGCAAATCTTCAAGAATTTTCCTGAGCCACACAATTTCTTTTGTTGCTTCCGCTGCTACCACGTATTCTGCTTCTGTTGTGGAATCTGCTAGAACTAATTGTTTGCGTGATCTCCAGGAAACAGCTCCTGATCCAAGACTCATAGCATATCCTGAAGTAGATACCCCAGTTTCTTTGTCTCCATCAAAGTCTGAATCAGAGTATCCAATCAAGCTGAAGTCGTCCACCTGTGTATATTTGATTCCAAAGTCTTCAGTTCCCTTCAAGTACCTTAGAACTCTTTTTGCAGCAGACCAATGTCCCTCATAAGGCTTTTGCATAAACCTAGAGAGGATTCCAACAGCAAACGAAATGCCTGATCTAGTACTAGTTAGGTAGTTGAGACTTCCTACAAGTTGTCTATACTTTGTTGCATCCTCAAATTCTTTTCCTTCAATAGATGTGAGCTTTAAGTTTTGTTCCATTGGAGTAGTAAGAGAATTGCATTTTGTCATGCCAAACCTGTTCAACAAATCTCCAATGTACTTCTTTTGAGAAAGAAATATGGACTTCGAATGTTGGGTTACTTCAATACCAAGGTAGTAATGAACATAGCTCAAATCAGTCATTTCAAAACTTTTCCCCAATTCCTTCTTTATGGATGCAATGTAGCTTTCATTGTTCCCTGTCATTAAAAGATCATCTACATATACCACAAGATATACAACTGTTTTTCCAACTTTCTTGACAAATAAAGTTGCATCATCAAGATCATAATGTTTGAAATTGAGTTTCAGAAGATGCTTAGTTAGTTTTTCATACCAGGCTCGTCATGCTTGTTTGAGGCCATACAAGGACTTCACAAGTTTGCATACTTTATGTTCATGTCCTTTCACAGCAAATCCTTCAAGTTGGGACATAAAAACATTATCTTTTAGATCTCCATTCAAGAAAGCAGTTTTTACATCCATTTGATGGACTTTCCAACCGTTCTGAGCTGCTAGGGCAAAGAGTGTCCGAATGGTAGCCCATTTTGTTGGGGGGGCAAAAGTCTCCTCATAATCGACCCCTTCCTTCAGTGCAAAACCTTTTGCCACAAGCCTAGCTTTGTGATTGTCAAGTGAGCCATCAGCTTTATACTTGTGCTTGTAGACCCACTTGCAGCCAATTGGTTTGGTTCCTAATGGAGGATCAACCAACTTCCAAGTGTCGTTCTTTATGAGGGCATCATACTCCTTTTGCATCGCTTCTTTCCATTCATCATGAGAAGCAGCTTCTTTGAAGGAAGTTGGTTCAAAATCCGTAGACAAGTTCAATTCACAATCATAAGAAACATCCATATCAACAGGTGAATTCGAGTCATCTACATCACCTTCATTTTGTCGTTTGGAATTTCTAGTTCCTGTTCTTTCCAACCTCATCAGGATGAACACTTTCAAGTGTCTTTGTCAGCCACTTTGGGGGACCTTTCTCAAATGGTCCAGGCTGCTCCGTTGATTGAGTTGGCACTGAATCAAGATTGAGTCTCCCAATTCTATCAATCACATCACTTAAAGCATCATCCATTGTTGGAGTTTCATGTGGGGGAGAGTGTTCTTCAGAAGAAGATTCCACATGTTGATCTAGTATAGGAATCCCCCCTTCGAGATGTGGAATCTAATTATCAAATTCTTGAAATGATTTTGCTTTTGCGAATCTATCCAAGCAATCAAATTGCCGCTCAACAACATTGTCAATTTTGGATGATTCCAGAAAAATTACATCTCTAGATACAACAAACTTTTTATTTACTTCATCATATAGACGGTATGCTTTAGAGGTGTTTGAATACCCCAAGAAGATACACTTATGACTTCTTGCACCAAGTTTGTTTCTATGTACCTTTGGTATCAAGGCATAACAGGTGGAACCAAAGACCCTAAGATGCTTTACCGAAAGAACATGTCCATACCACATTTCATATGGAGTCTTGTTTCTAATAGCATTAGATGGACATCTATTCTTTATATATGCAGCACATAGAACAACATCAGCGCAAAAGATTATCTTTACATTTTTTAAGAAGAGCATGGATCATACCATATTTAAGATTGCCCTATTCATTCTTTCAGCTACACCATTTTGTTGGGGATTATAAGGCACAGTTGTTTGATGTTTAATCCCATGTTGGCGAAGATAGTTTTCGAATTCATTTGATGTGTATTATTTTCCATCATCAGTGCGAATAGACCCACTATGAAATTGTGCATCATTTTCAATCCATTTATGAAAATCTTGAATGTTTGAAAAGTATCAGATTTGTTCTTCAATAAATAAACCCAACACATTCTGGTGTGGTCATCAATAAATTTCATCATATATTTATTTCCATTTGCAGAAGGAACAGGCATTGGACCACATAAATCTGAATGAATGAGTTCAAGTTTTCTATGTGCTCTTGAATGTGAATCATGAAAAGACTATTTGCTATGCTTTCCTAGTATGCAAGCATCACATTGCTTAAGTTTCCTAGGAATTGTAGGAAAACCACCAACACCATTTTTCTTCAACAAGCGAAAGTTGTCATAGTTCAAATGTCCAAATCTAGCATGCCATAATAAACTTGATGGAAGTGTACCTTCTTCATAATGAAAATTGTTTGAGAAATGTTGTGCACGAGCAGAGGTTCCTTGCAGCTTGAGAAGTCTTTCTTCTTTTATTCCCCTCAACACATGCCTTCAATGGAGGAATCTTGCATGCCTTGAGGAGTCTAACTCATGCCCTTTTAGGCAGCATAACTCATGCCCTAAAGGAGAGAGGGTAATGAATGCCATTTAAGAAGAGATATGCATGCCTTTGTAACTTGTGCATTTAATAGAAGGTGTAACATATGCTTTAAAGAGTGTGTAAAAGGAATCTTTTATGACATGCCTTCAATCAGTGTGTAAGAGGATTACGCTAAGACTTTAATGAGAAAGAATGAGAGAGTGACATAGAGTCATGTGAGACATTAAGGAGAGAAGGGTGTGAAGTATGAAGGTAAGGTGACTTGAATTTCTTTTTGATAATAATACCATAGTATCATAAGGATAATGATAACAGTAATGATAATATTGATAATTAAGTCAAAATTGAACTATTAGGATTGATTAATGATAAGTTGAGCGATTTTCAATCAACTATACTTGATTACCAATTGATACAAGGTGATTTACTAGTTTTGGAAAAGTCATACTTGAGGTGGTAGACATGACTTTCTGTTTTTAGAAAGTCACTCCACAATTGTAAAAAATGAATTTTATTTAAGGAAATTCATCCCTGAGCTGTCAATTTTCAACAATTGTTTGTTTATGCATGCAATATATCAAATGTGGAAAATAGAGAACACTGAAATACAAACACACCAATCACAATGAACATCGAGATATACTCTAGGAAACCCTTTCGAGAAAAAACCTAGTTGGAAGGTGAGGTTGCTTTGCTCTCTTTTGTATGGAATGGAAATAATGCAAATACAAAAGAGAAAATGTTTGCCATGGAGTTAACTGAGACTTGTGGTACATGGCCTACTATAGAATACACTATTATTAGAACTGGACCGTTCATTGAACCAGTAGAGTCCAAAAATGTGAATTAGACTAGAACAAGAAAAAACCAAACCAAAAAGCCAGTTGACAAAAAAATACATAAACATACAAACTTTGAAAAAAACATATATATCCACATGCATCCACATGAATCCAAACCAGTATACACAGATATGCAATTTTTTCATATATATAACAAGTAAGGGTGCATATAACCAAAATAGCACAAAGTGTGATCCATCTCTGAGCCAAAATTACATCAAAAAAGAGGGCTCTAGTTGGCCTCTAGAGTCCAAAAAAGATAATTCTACAACAAATATCTACATATCATCAAAATCATTGCCTATATTGGGATCCTCATCATCAATATCGGCCTCTAAGCATTAAATAAGATAGGAAAAGCTTAACAATCAAATGGATAATTTGCTTGAGTGATGGGTACATTTTTACTAGGGCCATGATAGAACAGTTCTACAATTGATTCCACCAACATCAAGGGATATAGAGGACTTGATGCTCTTGATATGCTAATTCCATATGCTCGTACGTGATAGACTCCTTTGAAATGTTGCATTCCCCCCAATCCTAAAATCTTGAAAACTGTTAAGTCTAATGGATTTTGAGTGGAATCTAGAATTCTATTTTCTCCATACGAGATACAATGCGGTTGGAACCACTGTCAAGCATCCTCAAAAAATTAATGGTAATGTTAGGAATTTAAGTAAAAAGGACAAAAAGTCATTTTCATCATTTTACTTGAAGAATTAAACATTACCAGTCATTACATAACATTAATAGGACCTAACAAGTTTGCTTTTACTCTAACAAGTCTCCTATGAACCAAAAAATTTTCACATATGCTTTAAGACTCTTCCAAAGTTTGCAATACTTCTCATCTAACTAGAATATGCTCAAGAAGTACTCCGAGCTTTGTTTATCTATCCAAATAATTAAGTGTTGCCCCAATAAATAATGTTTGATTTATTCTATACATAAAGGTCAACAATTATTTATGATAAATAATTAATCAACTTCTAGCTTTCAAAAAATTCCCTCAAGAATGAAAAACAAGGGAGTACACGATGGAGTTAGTGTGAGTTTTTGACACATCTATTGTTTTTACCCATTCAATGAGGGTGTGCCATGGATTGGAGTTGCAGACCCCAGCAATCTTTTGGGTGATGGTAGATGGGTGTATAAGTTTTTGCCTATGGCGGAATAGCCAACTCCTTGTTGCAACTTGCATATGGCCTACAAGGGCACGACACTGCCTAGTCTTGCAAAAACCTCCGAGGTTCGAGATTGTTATGAGGCTAAAGCCAAGGAATGAAGATTGACAAATGGTCATAAATCTATTTCATTGGTTTGGATTTGGTACTTTTAAGGGGGTCACTATGGGAAAGCCTATAGGACTAATATTCGATTACCCTCCACCTCCTGCTCAGGACTCACACTTGCTTGTGCACAAGTAGGGACGATTTTTCAAAAATATCACATCCACTCCAACAGGTCTGAGAAGAATGAACCACAATAAGAGTTGGAACAGGAAATCTTCCAAATATTTATAAAAAACATAAAAGTGAAGTCCTCCCTATTTTGGATAGGCAGCTCAGACTCAGTCAAAAACATGAAGCAGTGCATAAAGAACAAGTTGGGCATCCCTGACAAAATCAATGTCTGCTATTTGAAGGGAAGATGCTTCTGCACTTTTCCCAGATTAAACACTACTACATCACAAGCAACTCAACCATAGTCTTGAACCAGAGGATGGGAGGAGGAATTCTAGGACCCAAGATATCTAGCAGATCAACCTTCTACAAGGATGCAGTGCAAGGAATGGCTTTCCCTCCCTGTAAATCAACCTCAATACAACCTTGGACCCTACATTGTTGAATGAATGAAACAAGCGCCTTCCATGGATGTCAAACTTCCTGAGGTAAACCACCCTTTTTTTGCTCCAATCTAAGGCTATAATATGTAGGTTCAATGGACTCTGGCCTAAATTTTATGCTTTACACTATTGGGTCTATTCTTCCCGGACCCCCAACTGTGATATCTATATATGCTCTAAAGGTTTTTCTATTGTCCAATTTGATACTTAAAAAGATTTGGAGAAAGTTCTACATGAGGGGCCCTGGTTTTGGGGAAGAGTTGGGCTCTTCATCACTCCTTTATTTCCATATTTTGATGCCACAAAAATGGTGGCCTCGACAATGTCAATATGTGTTAGGCTACCAAATCTCCCCCTCCCTTTCTGGCATCATAAGGTTCTAGAGGAAATTGGAAATGCACTGGGAAATTCAAAAAGAAGAACCATGAAAGAACAAATAAAGGTTTATTTACCTTCGCCAAAATCTGTGTAAAAATGGACCTCAGCCAAGGTCTACCTAATCACATTCAAATGAAACATAAAAACGTCCAATGGAACCAAGAATTAGATTATGAGAACACAACATTCAAATGGCATATATGCTATCAAACAAGTCACCTGCAAAACATGTGTCCACGGGCAAAAAAGTCCCCAAAAAAGAAAAAGGGTCAAGCCCACAAACCAAAAGGATGGCAACCCTCAAATCCCCACTTCTCCGAAGACGAAGCAGAAGAAACCAGGGAGAACCCTCCAAACCAAGCAAAAGTGGATGCACAAGACCAAAATGAAAACGTATCTCACTCGCAAAATGACATCAAAACACAAGAGACCTAGGCATTAGATCTGCAGAGAAATTAGGCACATACAAAAAATGGGATGGGGTACAAAAAGAGCACATGTTTCTAAGAGTTCAAACACAGACAAAGAATCCCCACCAAAGGCAACAAGAAGAGAATTGGAAATGGTTCCCACTGAACGAAACTCAAAGGGATGTCAAAAAGTGCAAAAATAGAAGGCAAAAAAGAGAAGTTAAGTGATTATTATCACACTTAACTTTCAATGTTTACATTTGTAATTTTTTTACAATTTTTTTTGTTTAGATCAAACATAGTGAGGTGTATCTACTAGAATGCAATGTGTTCAGCATATGCATAACGTAATTTTGTTCTCTGTTTCAAGATGAATAAAATTACAAGTGTTATCCATTAGGAAAAAAAATCTAACTTTCAAAAGTGTTGGCAAATGATTTTGCATGAGGATGGCCCCAATGTTTATTACTCAAACGTTAGATTCCACTAAAAAGGACTCTAAGAAATCTATGAGTACAAGTACAAGATTGAAAACCATTATCTTCTTTATATGTTGCAATGTCGCCACTGCTACTTTTGTGCAACTGAATTGATCCCTCTTTGTATTGGTTAATGCTAACATGAGGCCTTCAAACTTCTTAATAAATCTCAAATCAAAGATGCATAATGCATGAAATGTTAAGAAATCTAGGCGCAGCAAGTTAGGTGAGTTCTCTTACTTTGATAATTGATTGTGATGTCTTTTGACTTATCTTGATTCGTTTCTTCTTCAACTTGATTATTATTATGTTTTTATCATCAAACAACTACCAAACAATAAAACAAGAGGACACAATATATAGGCGATCAGTGAGGACCAAAACCTCTCCAGTTGAGAGGAAAACCCACAAGAATTCTTCTCTTCTTATAGAACTTCAATTGACAAATTCCAAGGCCTATGACCCTTGAGGAAGACCCTCCAAGAACAAGCCAAATATTTCCTTCTTGATGAGTTTACCTTTCAACAATTCCTCAACAACTTTTGGAATTTCGACCTCCAACAAATTCTTATGCAACTTCGACCCACGAGCAGATTCTTCTACAACTTCATCCTCTAACAGATTCTTCTGCAATTTTGACCTCCCAACAGATTCTTCAACAAAAGCCCTAATCTTTGCACGTGTGGAAAATAATGGTAGACTTTTCTTTCCTCTTTGCTTGAGTTGATTCTCTCTCCTAGAGAACTCGGCTTGCAAAGTGACCTTCTTGATGCCCTAACTCGACTTCTACAACTCGTCCTTTTTCCGCTGCAATAAATGCCTTAATTCCTTCGCACATGTGGGAGTAATAACCCAAAACAAATTTCCTTCTCTTCGTCCTTTTCTTCGCACTACTTTCTCTTTCTTGATCAAACTTGTGATTATTGAGTGAGTGTTCCAAGTGAGGTCAAGGTCCCCTTTATACAGGCTTGTCACTCATGTTAGGAGGTCGACTTGACATTGCTCTTAGGTCGACAAGTCACCTTGTGTAGGCCGACTTGAACTTGGCATCATGACGAGGTCTTGAAGGGTCTTTTGACTCAACTTTGACTTAAATAAATTATCTTTACAATATGTAACATGCCCAAGAAGGGACTTTCATACATAACAATGACTTTCCTAACTTGTAGACTCAATGACAAGCCCTAAAAGCTCTCAATGGGAGCTTGACCTATAAAATAAATTTCCTTGTGCATGAAACTCGTGCCTTGAGAATAACAATAATAACTTTATTTTTCTCATTATATCAAATACATAAAATCATTATTACATATGTCATTATGAAGACCAAACCTAGTTACATATTTTCAACACTCCCTCTTAACTAGGGAGGTATTCATAATACATACAAGGTACTTGGACATTCTCCATTTGAACAATTCTCATAAGAAGAGTCGAATTGGTAAACCATCTATTTTCATCATACCAACCAACAGTATCACATAGCAAGGCCTTGACTAATAACTCTATCGCTCCACAAGGTTCGAGCACAATGCTGGCGAGACCAATGACTGATAGACACCATCATCATTGTCTCTCAAGGCACATATCCCATCCAGGTGCTCACAGGGTATGTCCTTCCAAGACTATTCTTATCTTGGATTTCCAATCCTTAAAGAATATTGGTCCTCTTCGACTAATTATCTTGGATGCCCTACCACATCCTCAAAGAGTATCGAATGTTAGATGCCTACCCAATCCTCCATTCTTTCTTCTCAATAAGAAGACAAGAAAGATGTGTCTTTTTTGCCTCTTAACTAGGGAACTGGAATGTACCCATTCCCATAGAAGGAATGTACCCAAGCTCCCTCTTATCCAGGGACTTGTCCAAGCTTCCTCTTAATCAGAGACTTGTTATCAACAAAAGCTCTTAGCTTCTTTGGTGGAGATCATGGTACTATTAGTTGCTTGTAGGACTCCTTTCAATGTCATGAAGTACATTCTCTTCATTATGGAGTCTTCATCTTTCATAGGGCATCGGCCATCCATTACTTTCCTTCACGAACAATATCAACCATGTCATCCCTCTCTTCATCGGAAAGTGATCTTCTAGTCCACATCTAGCTTTTCTTTATACAGCTACCTCCTCCAAGTCATGTTTTCTTTTAGGATCTTCCATCCAACCATATGAGTGTTGGTTGTAGGTGACATCTAAAACCCTCTTTTCGGTAGCCCTGTATCAATCCATCCAGATGTTGTTCAAAAATAAAAAATGAACATCAAATCAAAGTTACCTTTCGTGATGACCTTTCATCATGACATCTTGTTTGCTTGCAACATCAAAATCATGCACATTCATAAACATATCTCCAAGACTTCATATGTCAAGGGTCTCCTTTCTTTACAAACCTTGTCATGGTTTTCTTCTCTGTGGAGATGTCATGAATAATTCTTCTAGTCATCGAATGTCGACTTCCTTTTTCTTACATGACTATAGTTGCATCTTTCATGATCTCTTCTTTCTTTCTTCATATATTACTTCCCAAGAACTTTCCATCCATAGTTCCTTCATCTTTATCAACTACCTCATATTCCATATGAGGACATATTATGTTGATTTCATCTTGTCAGTAAGTGAACCATGCTTTCATGCATCTTTCCAAAGATGGAGATCTTTTCTTTGATCATGCTCATGAGGTGGAGCATTTACCCATGTTATCTGCAACTTTTTCTTGATCATGCTCATAAGGTGGAGCATTTACCCATGTTATCTGCAACTATATGATGACATGACTTAATCTATCAAATATATACATACCTCTTTTCTCCTTTTCGTCATCTAGACTTCCTTCAACAACTTCCTTTCCTTGATTGAAAGTACTTCAACCATCTTGACATGTTGCACTCCTTTGTCACCATACCATCATCCTTCTAAACAATGGATTCCACACAAGGTTAAATGATCAACAAGACACTTGCTTCTTCCAAGAGAGGTGAACCTTCTAATTAAGATTCCAACAAAGGATCTCGACTATCCTCATCCTGCAAATGCTCCTTCCTAATGATGATGATGCATGATGAACTCTATGCTAGATGAATTTATTCTACCCATAAGTACTACTTATGCTTTCAGTGAGGTTACCAAGAGCTACTTCCTTTTTCTAACAACTGCTACAACCATGTAGGCTTCTACTTCAGTTATCCTTTCAATGATGTCATGAGCTCTTACTTCAATCGTATGATACCATCTCCTACTATGATGCATCTTATCATACTTCCAATGCTTTCTATTATGACAATTATCTTACACAAACTGGAAAGAACTAAGTGGAGGAAATTATCTCATTCAAAGTAGACATCTTTCACTTCCTCCTTTGATTTCTTCTTCTCAAGTTCTTCCACTTCTTCATGATATGGGCTTCATTCCTTTTCTTGTTGTCCATCTTGAGTTTAGGACAATTTCTCTTGTAGTGCCCATATTACTGACAACCATAGCATTGGATCATTGACATATCAATCTTCTTCTTTTTCTGAGGACCAAACTTCCCAAACTTTCCTTTTCTCTTACCCATGGTAGCAAATGCTTGAACTTGTTCACTTGGTCCTACATCACTTTTTGCTTTTAACCTGGTTTCTTCAATCTTACACAATGACCAGAGTTCACTGAATAGGGTGCCTTTCTTCTTTCCATAGATTCTTGATACAAAGTTGCCCCATTCATCAGGTAATGCATTGAGCACCACAGTGGTCATTTCTTTATCAAACATTATTTCCCCCAAGTCTTGCAGTTGGTCTCGTATTTATGACACTCTCATAAAGTATGAGGCTATTCCTTCTTCCTTTGATCTCTTCATCTTGTAGAGCTCAGTTCTCAATGTATTACTTCTCCTACAGTACTTATGGAGAATAATTCTACCAATTTGTCATAGATGTCTTTTGACTTTTCCAATTTTGCTGCATGTGGAATGAGAGAAACCTTGATTGATTCTATAAGGATTCTTTGAGCCCTTATTTCCCCCTTCATGTATTTTGCTAGAGCTTGAGGAGCTTCTTTTGGCGGTTCGAGAATTAAACCCTTAACATGATCAATGGCTTCATTTTCTAGGAGGATCAAATTTGTCCTCTTTTTCCATGCAAGATAGTTTGTTGACCCAACCAATTTGTTGCTTTCTTTGCAAAATAAAGTCATTTTGATAGCAGGTTCAAACATAAATAATGCTTCATGATGGTGTTATCTTCAACTTGATGCCTTTCTTGGTAATGTGGATGATAAAAGATGTCTCCTTAAAGATGTCTTCCTTCAAAAGTGATCCTTCCAAGAGAGGGAGATCACCTTGATTCATTGATGATGATAATGCCTCTTCTTGCTTCCCTTAGATGTAGAGGCTTCAAGATGCTTCAACGTGTAGTCCTTCTTTGAGTGGAGGTAGGGTCCTTGAGATCTTCTTTGTGAGCTTCTTAAGATTGCTTCAAGTGTAAAACCTTTTTCGGATGAGCTAGGGTTTTGAGGTCTTCTTCTCTTTGAGATGTGATGATCCTTGAAATATGATGAATGGTCCACCTTGATGATCCTTAGATTGTTTTGGTCCTTAAGTATTCCTTCTTGATGGTTCAGTGTCCTCTTTGAAACCTTGACCTTTCTTGATACTCCTTCTGATGGTCCTTCTCCAAGCTACCTTTCCTTGATGTAGTCACCTTAGCTCTGATACCATGTTGAGAAATCTAGGGGCAGCAAGTTAGGTGATTTCTCTTCCTTTGATAACTACTTGTGATGTATTTTGACTTATCTTGACTAGTTTCTTCTTCAACTTGATTATTATTGTGTTCTTATCATCAAACAGCTACCAAACAATAATAACAAGAGGACACGAGATATAGGCGATCAGCCAAGGCCAAAACATCTCCAGTAGAGAGGAAAACCCACAAGAATTCTTCTCTTCTTATAGAACTTCAACTGACAAATTCCAAGACCTATGACCCTTGACCAAGACCCTTCCAAGACCAAGTCAAATCTCTCCTTCTTAACGAGCTTACCTTTCAACAATTCCTAAGCAACTTTTGCAATTTCGACCTCCAGCAAATTCTTTTGAAACTTCGACGCCCCAGCAAATTCTTCTACAACTTCATCCTCTAGCAGTTTCTTTTGCAATTACGAACTCCCAGCAGATTCTTCAGCAAAAACCCTAGCCTTTGCTCGTGTGGAAAATAACGATAGACTCTTATTTCCTCTTTATTTGAGTTGATTCTCTCTCCCAAAGAACTCAGCTTGCAAAGTGACCTTCTTGATGCCCTAACTCTACTTTTGCAACTCAACCTTTTTATGCTGCAACAGATGCCCTGATTCCTTCGCATGAAGAGAACTCAGCTTCCAAAGTGACCTTCTTGATGCCCTAACTCGACTTCTGCAACTCGATCTTTTATGCTACAACAGATGCCCTAATTCCTTTGCAAGTCTGGAGAGTAATAGCCCAAAACAAATCCAGAAATCTTGCTTTTCTTTCCTTTTCTTCGTCCTCTTTTTCTTCGCACTACTTTCTCTTTCTTGTGAGTAGTGAGTGAGAGTGTTCCAAATGAGGTCGAGGTCCCCTTTATATAGGCTTCTCACTCATGCTAGGAGGTCAATTTGACATTGCTCCTAGGCCAACATGTCACCTTGTGTAGGCCAACTTGAACTTTGTATCATGACAAGGGCTTGGAGGGTCTTTTGACTCAACTTTGACTTAAATAAATTATCTTTACAATATATAACAAGCCCAAGAAGGGTCTTTCATACATGAAAATGACTTTCTTGACTTATAGACTCAATGACAAGCCCTAGAAGCTCTCAATGGGAGCTTGAACTATAAAATAAATTTCCTTGAGCATGAAATCCATGCCTCAAAAATAACAATAATAAAATTATTTTATCAAATACATAAAATCATGATTACATGTCATTACGAAGACCAAACCTACTTATATATTTTCAACATGAAACACTCTTAATTGCGTCACAAACTATGGTGTTGACCTAAAAAGGTCTAAAACATAGTTTTAATGGCTTTAATTCCATCTATATTGAATGTCACCACCACTAAATTAAAGAGGTCCCTTTCTTAACACTACATGAGCCATATCTAGTCACAAATGGACTATTTTGACAATCTCAATTTTTTAATAGCATAGACCCATCTAACCTTCAATGTAATATGCACCTCGAGGTTCTAAAGTCAAGGTTATATATTTTGAGTTCGAATATTTGATGCATCAAACATTTGCAAACTCTTAAAGGCGAGATAGACATACTCAAGCTTTGCAAATTTGGGGCGCACATTAAATGTAGGATCAGATGGGTATGTGCTAGTGCCAATGTTGCACAAAGCGCCCCCCCCCCTCCCACGGTTCCAAGCCCTGAAGCGCGTCCCGTACGGAAGTGCCTAGGAAGCTTGGCCGGAAGCGCGCTTCCGAATTTTTTGCCGCTTCCTGGAAATTCGAAAGCGTGGTACGGAAGCGCCGCTTCCAAAGCGCGCTCCGTACAGCGCTTCAAGCATCGGAAGCGTGGCGCTTCGAAGGAGGAAGCGTACGCTTCCCGTATGCTCCGTACACTTCCAGAAAAGCTTCCAGAAAAGCGTTTAGAAAATCATTTTTTTTCAATTCTTTTTTTAATTTTAGGTGAGTTTGCTTGTTGGGGGTGGGTCCACCTTGGGTTAGGGTGACGAATGAAGGCAAAAAAAAATATAAATATAGCACATGCTCCCTCATGGTAATGTAAAATTCTTAAAGTAAAAGTGACATTCCCCTTTATTTTTCATTTTCATCCTTTTACTTAAATTTTTAACATTACCATGAAATGACTCGAGATGTTTGAGAGTAGTTCCAACCTCATTGGACTTCATATGGAGAAAACAGAATTTCATATCCTATTCAAAATTCAACAGACTTAACAGTTTTCAGGAATTCAGGATCAATGGGATTGTGGCATTTCATTAGATTATCTCAAGTATGAAGGTATGCGATTAGCATTTAATCAAGAGCACCAAGCCCTATATGTACCCTAGTGTTGGTGGTGTTAACTGTTGAACTCCTTTGTAACGCGGCACGCCCTTAGCAAAAAATTACCTTTCAATCAAGTCAAAATCATCGATCAAGCATGTTAAGCTTTTTCTACCATATTTTAAGTCTTGAATTAGGTAGTTTGATCAAAATTGGGCAATGTGACTAATATCCCTAAACAATCGAGGTAGAGGCAACGGCTAGACAAGAGGAGAAGAATCTAGATTCTAGATGGTTGATGCATCTAAATGGTTGATGCTCGAATAATTAATCATTAATGTATAATGGATGTTATATCTATCTTGATTTATGCAAAAATATGCATGTTTTCATGTCTTCTACAATTAATTTGGTATTTGGGATGTTTGTTTTGAATATAAATGCAAAAAAAAAAAAATATATATATATATATATAGCAGACGCTTCCGCGGACGCTTCGCTTCCTAGATTTTTGGAAAATGACGCTTCGGCGTCCCCGCTTCCAAAAAACGCTTCCGCTTCGTGCAACATTGGCTAGTGCACATCTAATGTGAGATTACAAGGCTATGTGCTAATACCCACACTAAATGCACCCAAAAAGTTATTGTTATATACAAAGACAAACAAAAAGTTGATGGGTTGCCCCCACCCACACCTAGACTAGAGAATGCACCTTTCTTATGTCAATACAATAACTTGAAATACCTATTAGGAGGAAAATTGATGAATTGGAACCCCAATTCTAAGTCAATGATATATTCTTTCCCCTATCTAGTGGGTAGCCCTGTGAGATAGGTCCTTACATACAACTCTAGAAACTCCTCAACCAATCACTACACTTCCTTCTATCTTGTCGGATTAGCTTTTACCTTAGTATGCAAGTCCTTCTTGAAGCGCCTCTATGGAAATACTGCAAAAATCAAACATAACTTACACATAGCAAGTTGCTTAGCTTAGCCACTATGAGCATTTAAAATAGTATATTTGCACCACCTTACAACCCTCTAACTATGATTAGTTGTTCTCAAATTCTATGTACAAATTCACTAAAGATCTTCAACCATTACTCCCCTTGTTACTACATTAGCCATACCAAGTATACAATATAAAATTAAAAATCAAAAATCAAATATCTAGTCATTGGCAAATAAATACTCTAAAAAATCTAAGAGTTGAAAGAGAAATATAAACTTTATAATAATATGCAAAATAGTTGACAATAAAGAGCACTGGAATTTTGTAGAAATAATCCCCCACCAAAAACCTTTGATGATATTAATTATGTTTCAAAAATGAAAACAAAACAAAACAAAACAAAAAACAAACTTTATTTAGAAGGTGGAAATACCACTCGGGTCAAACACTCTCTAAGAGGAGTATGGACATTACAATTAGTAGGTTTTTATAATTTGCCAACTAATCGCAACAAAACATGCTCAGCTATAAGCTAAGTTACCAAGATTCGGATTCATATTCGAATCCGGATCTGCCAGTTTTTTGAAAACCCAATATCTGGAAACGACAAAGAAATAGCAAGTACAAGCAAATATAAAATATTTTTAAATTTTTAAAATTTGAAATTATATTAAATATAAAAATTAAATCTAAATTTATACAAATATTAAAAATAAAAACATATACTAATTTTTTAATATATAATTTTTACATACAATAAATAATTCTTAATGTATCATTTATAAATATTAATTAAACATTAATTAAATTTATATAAAAATAAAAAAGCATATGTGATTTTTTAAATATATAACTCCAATTTAATACTTTAAAAATAATTATTAAATTAACCATAATATAATTAATGCATCATATTTTAAACATTACTAAAGTTATAATTATTTATATTAAGCAAATTATTAAACATTGATATAAACTTAATAGTTATTTTAGAAAAGTTACTTTTAAACTTGAAAAGGAACTTTAAAATTGATTAAAATATAAACTTACTTTTTGAACTTTAAAATATCTTCTAAATAAATAAGAGTTCATGTCACATGTATTAAAGTTTATAATGTCTTTAATACTATTAAAGTTTAATAAATATGAGTTCACATGTATTAAAGTTTATAATATGTCTTTAATGCTATTAAAGTTTCTAATATGGTCAACATAGGAATAATAAATTGTCGCCATGAACTTGCATTAAAGTTTATTGCGTCTTGTATTAAAATTTACAATATGTTCAACATAAAAATAATAAATTTTATGTTGCCCAGCATTTCCCTAGTTTATTTCCACTAACGGATTCATCAATCTATTTCTTACCATTCCATTGACTTGCATTGAATTTCTCGTTTTGGAATTTTGTGTTCCCATAATGTTGATGATTTTTTACCCGCGAATCAGGGAGATAGGTGGATCTCTGCTGATCCGGATCCGATCCAAGGATCCACAGATCCAGCCATTAGCCCCGACGAATCCGGTAACACATAGGTTGTAAGGCTTAACGGCCAATTTAAAGCATCGTTATCAAAACAGACTGGTCAGTGAACCGATAGACCCCTCGAACCGAGCACCGGTCAAAACTAGACAAAAACCGATAAAAGAAACCGGCCCAAAAAAACAGTCAACCAAAAACACATAAAATATTCAATTTTTAAAGAAAAACCTATCTATTCATGTGCATCCATATGAATCCAAACCATTTATACACAAATAAGCAAAATCTCTCATTTATATAGCACAATGTTGAAAATATCAGTATCGGAAAAATATCGGCAAGGGTCTAGAAAACATCTTATCGGCAATATCAGCAGGCATAAAAATAATTTTTTCAAATTTTTAAACATAGCCGATATTTTGCTGATATTTTCAAAATATCGTGATATTTTTCCGATATTTCCAAAATATCGTGATATTTTGCCAATATTCTTGTCCTCCTCTGAGTAAGGTTCTAGTCGTAAGGAGGGCTGCTTTGTTGGCTTCAACATCCGCCTCCTTATTATTAGCTCTCAACACATGATAAAAATTCAACTTCTCGAAAGAGTCTCTAAGATCTGTTACTTTGAAAATCAGCCTTGCAAGCCTTAGATCCGTTGGCTTAGAATGAGTCACCATAATGTTAATTATTACCTGGGAGTCCCCAATTACATTTGCCTCCCTGATGTTCAACATTTTCATGATCTTGAGTCCTTGGAAAAGAGCCAAAGCCTCAGCTTGAATGCTAGAAGCTATGCCCAGGCCCCAAGCGAAACTGTGTATCCTTATGCCATCGGGATTCAAAATGACGCCTTCAGCACCAGCGCTTCCAAGATTGGCCTTTGCAGCCCCATCGAAAAAGAGGGAGAATCTCTGTTGATTTGTGGGCCAATCCTTGAAGTCATTTGCTGAAAGTCTTATTTGCCAATCTTTGGGGAGGGAGATACTGTTTGCACTATTTTGGAACTGGAGTTCGAGAGAGGAGCCCCAATTTATATCTTGTTGGCTGAGATTTAAGTCATCTTTAATATCTCTCAAACTCTCTTTAAGCTGGCTTTTAATCTTAACTGCCACAAGCTTGGCCTCCTGTTCGAAGCTTCTAAAAATCCTTTTGTTTCTCTCAAGCCAAACCTGCCAACAGATTATTTTAGGGAGAGTCGTCCAAGCAACTCTGATAATTTTGTTTTGGGGGGGGAGTCCCAGGATACCTTTGTAGCCATTTAGTAAAAATATCGGGGATGGAGGAAGGTAACACGATGCTGGAACTCAGATTTCCCAACAATTCTATCCAAATATGCAAAGTAAAAGTGCATTCAAGCATCAGATGAATTACGCTTTCCTGGTTTACCTTACAAAGGCTGCACCTTGAAGGACCGTGAAAACCACGTTTCTGGAGATTATCATCTATCAAGATTTTGGAGTGACATAGCAGCCAGTTGAAAAGAAGTCGATTTTAGGCGAGGTGGGATAATGCCATATCCCTTTCCGAGGCTCAAGGTTTGTGACCACATGGGGGCGCTCACACAGCTTGGCGTAACCTTGAGCAACAGTGTATCCTCTAGTCTGCGTACCCCATCTTCTTGTGTCCCTTTTTCGAGCCAGTGAAGGAGACAGACCATGGAGCTTGGAAATCATAATCTCGCGCTCCATAGATAGTTATGGGGGTGTTTGAAGATTCCAGCCAGCCCAGCGTGAGTTCTGCCAAGCTGAAATGTCCCACAAAGTTCGCATTCCAGCCTCATTCATCCATCTACGTAGCGTTTGGAGTGAACGGCAATCTCCCAGTGGCTTGTTATTCAAAATTTTATCTGTCCAGAGGTTGATCCTTTTTCCATTACTAGGAACCCAGAAGACATGATCTTTGATGAGAGAGCAAGCTTTGCTGCAAAGCTTCAAAAAGGGCATATTTGGATGCATCTTAGGGTGATCTAAGCAACGAGAACGCTGGCCTTTGAAGTATTTTTTCCAAAGAGCTAATTGCGCCCAACCAGGTTTAGGGGCAATAATTCTCCAGATTGATTTAGCTCCCATTGCTACATTATGGTAGCCAATATTCTTGAAATTCAAGCCTCCTTCCAATAGCGGTTTGGAGATACATTCCCAGTTGACTAGCGGAATCTTTTTCTCATTCTGCTTGCCCCCCTTCCAAAAGAATTTTCAAATGGTCTCCTCCATTTTTCTTGGAATACCAGTTGGAGCGAGAAGGACAGAAAACTGAAACAAGGGAAGGCTGGAAAGAACAAATTTAATAAGGACAAACTTACCAGCAATGTTAAGCCAGGAATAACCCCAGGCAAGCAGCTTTTTCTTGAATTTCTCCAATTGGGGGAGCCAATCTCTGCTGTAAGCTTTTTTGAGAAATACCTAGAGGCCCAAATAATTGAAGGAAGCCCAATTTGAGGATGTGCAAAACCTAAAGTTCTGGAAATGGAGTTGAGCAAGCTGGAAGTGGTGTTCCGGCAATAGATATGGCATTTTCCTTTGTTGAGACTGCTTCTCGATACCAAATAAAACTCATCCAAAGTTTTTTTAAATCTGGAGGCAATAAGCCCAGACGCTGCTCCCAATAGCACCGAGTCATCCACGAATGGGGCATGATTAATGGTTTTCACACCTCTTGCAATACAGAGTCCAGCAATATCTTGATCTGCTCTTTTTTTGTCTAGGTAAAAACTGAGAAGAGAGGCTTGAAGAACAAATAAAAGAGGTGAGAGAGGGCAACCCTGTCTGAGCCCTCTCGTGGCTTTGAAAAAATCGGCAACTCTGCCATTTATTAATGGGGCAATCCAAGGCTCCGAGATGCAAGCTCGAATCCAATTTATAAATTTCTCACCAAATCCAAGCTTATGTAAGACTTTTAGCAGAAAATTATGCCTAACTCTGTCAAAAGCATTTGCTAAATCAAGTTTGACAACCATACCTTTTTCATTGCGACTCGAGCTTGAATGGATTGCCTCCTGGACTAGAATGAAGTTGTCCACAATCCGTCTACCTTGAATGAATCCTTCTTGGCTTTCCGGAATGATTTTGGGGAGGATGGGCTTCAGCCTGTTAGCGATGACTTTGGTGATCAATTTGTAACCTATATTACAAAGTGAAATCGGACGAAACCTGTTGAAAGAGTTGGCTCCCTTCTCTTTGGGGATGAGAGCAAGAAAAGCAGAGTTTGTGCTTCCTCCAATTTTCAGGCAAACTTGGGATTTTAGAACCATTTTGTAAAGATCCTTTTCCACAATGGACCAGCAAATTTGGAGGAATCTGGCTGAGAATCCATCCGGCCTAGGCCCTTTGTCTGGATTCATGGCAAATAAGGCAGCCTTGACTTCATTCTTGGAGACTTTAGCGTCAAGGAGGTGATTAATTTCAGCAAAAATCAGGGAGAGGATCCCGTCCATCATCTCTGAATTTTGATCCAAAGTTATATCTTCGCTATACAGACTTTTAAAATGAAGAGAAGTTGCTTTTTTGATGGTTGCATTATCCTTGTGAATGATGGTACCATCTTTGATTTCGGAAATGGAATTTGTACATTTCCTTGCCTGAGCGTGTTTGTGAAAGAAGGAAGAGTTCTTGTCCCCTGCTTTGAGCCAAAGACTGCGAGACTTAAGTCTCCAGTATTCTTCTTCAGCTAGACATGCCTTATGAAAGAAGGAAGAGTTTCTGTCCCCTACTTTGAGCCAAACACTGCGAGACTTGAGTCTCCAGTATTCTTCTTCAGCTAGACATGCCTTATGATAGTTTTGCTGAAACAGGGCTTCTTTATCTCGAATCTCTTTTGTTATGTTAGCTATTTCGGCTTAGAGCTGGTGGACTTTCAGCGTGTGTTGAAGTTTTTTCCTTTCGTTGGCTAGATATGGCAAAGATTTGGTCCATATTTTCAAAGCCCTTTTCACTCTTCTGAGCTTTTCTTCCCAAACGAAAAAGGGGGAGCCTTTGACTTGCTGCAACCAAGTGTCCTTAACTAATTGCATGAAGTATGATTCCTTAGCCCAGAGCGGGCTAAATCTGAAAGGTATAGGTCCAAGGTCAAGCTGAAACACGAGTTCCAGCTTGATGGGTTTATGGTCAGAAGTGCTGCATGGGAGAATATGCGGTCTAGCCTCTAATCCAAGCAGAAGAAAAGAGCTTTGAATTTCCCAAGGGCGTTTCCGATGTGTTTCAACGAGTCCCAGGTCCAGCAATGGACTGGGAGATTAGGGAGTCTGACCCATACAGGAACAGTCGAGGGGACATCGACTGCAGGGTCGAAATCTAGCATCCATCTGTTGAGGTACAAACCCTGGGGGCCCATGAAATAGGGGCCATTCTGAAAGATCAGATCCTTGTCTTCCTTTAAGGTGAATTAGAAGAGGAAAAACCCTCATCCTAAGAAGTAAGAAGTGGCATTACACTTGATCAGAGGAGCCCAGTTCCTGTTTACCCAGGACTACGTGGCCTTAGGAGAAGGCCAAAGACCTGTGAACTGGCCCGCGAGAGCCCGCTTAGCGAAGGAAAGGGCGACTTGAATCGGGGTCTCTAGCGGCAAGGAGATTTCAGGAATGTCATCCAGCCTCTTAACAAACTTGGCTGCTTAGCTCTTCTTCTTCTGCGGCAAGCCGGCCAAGAGCCGAGAGAAAGCTTCCGCAGATGAAGGCAGGTATGCCTGGGGCAAGCTCGAGGCCCCCATGAGGGCAAGCCCAGCTTAATCATCCCACCCAGCAGAAGATGTGCACTCTGAATCCGCAGAAAATCAAAAAGGAATGCAGAGGAGGAGGGCAAAGGGCCCAAAACCACGGGCCGCAAAGTAGCAAGGGCGCGAAGGTGCCGAGACGCAACTAGGGTTCCATGGTTACTCCAAAGCTCAATCTCGCATTTAGCAATTTTTCAGTTTGGTCTAGTCTTCATAACACTGATTTAAAGTTGTTATTTTGGTTTAAGCCCATTTATCTCTTGTATGTGGGATAAATATTTTACCCAATAAAATTTATTCTATTAATTTTTTAAATAAAAGTTCTTAAGTTTTCTTACTCTAAAGGTTGCCATAGAGCCTTAGTTCCCTCCTAAACCCTATGCTAGCTTGACTCGTGTGTAGACAAGCTGATTTCTTAACCTGAAATCCATGTAGCTTAACCAATATTAGATACATCAACTGATTCTCAAACAAGCAGAATACCAAAATGCATTGTCGTCAATCAAGATGTTATCTTATGTAGCAACATACACCTAACGTGATGGTTAACCTATGTCTATACACCCTTATCATACTCAAACCAAACCTTTTTATTGTTCTTTTGATCCTCTAAAAGATGTGATAAATTTTAGTTTGTGGGACGGCTACATCTTTGTATCCATATATCTGCTATCTAAATAGGACTGTGTAAATTGTACCCCAAAACTTAAAATCCTTCAAAGTCTTGCCCTGATTCTAAGAAAATTATATAATATTGATTCTTTTGAGCCCATTATGCACCATCAAATTGACCCTTTTTTCTATTAATTCTTTCGTGAACAGCCATAGGAATTTAATCAAATCTGATTTGCTCATGTCTTCAGAGAAAGGAACCAAACAGCAGATGTCTTATCCAATGATGCTTTAGAGCTGAAGCGTGGAAAGTGGATTATCCTGGAAACTTTTGGTGGACATACCTGTTAAGCTGATCATTTTCCTTTTACTTAATCTCTATGTATCAGTCTGAGACTTTGACCTGTAAGTCCTTTCGAGGACTTCTTTATTTGTAATATGATGGTACTCTGTCACGACTTTGCTGAAAGGACTTTTAGCTTTTGTTCAACGCTGAACTAAATGATGTCTCTATGTATCAGTCTGAGATTTTGAACTGTAAAGTCCTTTCGAGGACTTCTTTATTTGTAAGTACTCTGTCACGACTTTTCTGAAAGGACTTTTAGCTTTTGTTCAACGCTGAACTAAATGATGTATACCTCTATGTGACTAGTGGAAGATAACGGAAGAGATATGTCAACAGTTTATAAGCTGGTTCTCTTTTTTCATGACTTGAGAAAGGAGTTTTACTTCTTGTGCCCAATAGAGTGAACTTGTGAAAATGTTAACAGATATCCTATGAGATGTAACTTTATATATCCTTAACAGGATAGCCACAGACCAGAGAGGAAATTCAAAAACTCCATACAGTTGGAAACAAGAGATTATGCATGCTGTTTGGCTAATAATATCATGGGCCTGACCAGAGAGTAAAGCCTAATACTGCTCGAAACAAGAGGTTGTGCATGTTGTTTGGGTACTTAAATGCTGACCACACCGAAGCATATACTATGAACAAAGGCTGTTCAAGACAAGAATAGACTATCTAGCTAAATAAGATCTTCATTATTCAAGGAAAACCAGGAACCCTTGCCTATTGTGTAAACAAAGGGCAATATCAGCATTTAACATTCGTTTCCTTTACCACTGATGCTAAGTGGTCTTCTAGAAATTAGGGAGAATCAAAGCTACAGGGATGGACTGTATGGCTTAAAGCCCCATAATTCAAGACATGTATATTTTCTAAATAGAAGCAAGTTTAAAAATGGTGATAGATGATAATGGAGCTTAACAAAAATGGTTAACACCACCATAGAGAAGCAGTTGATTCTCTACTAGCAAAAAAACGTGATCAAGAGTCTAGACATTGGAATACCTATTGTTGACAACTCGTGAAATAATATCTGAAAAATTAAGTTTGAAGCAATAGCTTCAGGGAATGATCTCGTGTGCATAGCCAACCCAGTTATAATCTACAGCCATAAAGGCTCAACTTTATACAACTCAATCAAAAACAATCAAAACAAATACATAAACATTGACATTACTACCGCAATACCATTAGGACCAACTTTCTCAGATGGCAAGCGAACGATAATCATAGGTCCATCAACCAAAGGCAGTGGAGGCCAAAATTCTTGGTGGACTACGAATAAATCTATAAGATCTGAAAAAGTCCAATGTCTACCAAATCCCACCCCCTATGATCCACAGTGCATCTAATTACATACACATTCATCACTGATACATATAGAGACAAGATATGATAATTTTCTGTGCACATATAACTGGATCAAAGCCCACTCCTGTATCATTCAGACAAGCCAATTGGGTTTAGCTCAGGTGATTGGGAGAAATGTTGTTGTCAAGCCTACCCAAGTTCAAATCCTGCATGGATGCATTGAGCTCATAATGAGTATTTCTTGCAATAGCTTTGAGCCTTGTTGTCTAAGCAGTTCCTCAAGGATCAAAATATGTATATCCTGCCTACGAAATATAAAGATATTTCTCATGGAAAAAAAAGAGATAAGATAATTTAATTAATGTCTAACAACTGACCCGGTCCGGTCGATCAGACTTAAAAGTACAACCAGTGCAAATACCTAAGAGAGCCAACAAGATGTCTGTAGAAATAGTTATACAAGTGCGGTTGACCTCCCACAGTAGTCTTGGGCCACTGTTGGCTCGAACTTGGCATGCAAGCTCTGGATCTAGGTGGACTCAAGCTCTAGATGTAGATGCGCTGAGGTGATCCACACACATTCGTCCATCTCTGCACTCAAATCTCCAGAATCAACTGCCACTGTGTGACTTAAGAAGTGGAATAGATGACTTAACAGGGAAATGCTTTCGCAAGGAAAGACATGTAGTAAATACAAGTTCCATGTGAAAAAGATGGATAAAGATGGAGGCTGCTGATTGGCATCTGTTCAAATTTTGGCATGGGATGACAGATTGTTTCACTTGCAGGCCACTCCAAGTGACTTCCAACACCACCGTAAAAAGGAGAGGTTGTATCAGGTGAAGTCAACTTTTTGAAATGGCCTCATGGTGCATTGAAGGTTGTGGTGTAAGGTCTATTGTGGCTGCTAGTAGAAAACTGCACGAAAAAGGGTTGAGGATTTGTCGATGGGAAAAGACAACACAACACGGCGAAGGGTTGTGTTTTCCCTAGTAAGGTTTAGTGACGGTTCGGTGGGGATGTACTTTTGCTTGTAGATTCTCTTTTTGAGGGTGTTTCAATCTCCTGTTTCCTTGTCTGGTGACTTAGCCTTAGCTATCACATTTTCAGTGAGCTCATAATACTCCTTCGCATGACACCCCGTAGTTTTGTAAGGTAATTATGTTCGGTTGTGAATCTATGTTTCTCCTACGCATGGACTTCGGACTTTTGCCAGAGGAAGTCTTGTAGCAGTCCAATTCATAAGTTTCAAGCTCTAGCATCAGGTTTCCCGTGACTGCGGCCCAATTTTCTTGATATGCTCCTATATCCGTCTATGTACCTTGTTGTTTTAATAATGAAAATAAGATTCATGATTCAAGAGGAAACACAAAAACAGAGAGATACGTGTACATATATGCATAGCCGTTAGCATAAGCAGCTTAATGGTGTGCCAAAATGGGGCTTTAGGGTTTGAAATCTGATTGACGATTTTCCATTTAATTACCTCTGTGGTCAACCTATATTGTTTTGAGCTAGTCATAAAGATCCACTGAAACAGTATGGTTTTAAAAACTTGACAAGTTCTGTCTAGCAATGTCACTGAGAACTTAATGTTCTAAGATCATCTGACATGGAAACAGGAGTCCTGAAACATGACCCATACTGAATACCTTTATGACTCCATGGAAATTGAATCTGTTTTTAGAACCAATTCAACCACAAAAGAATCAAAAATAAAAGGTACCACCAAAACGCATATGACGCGATCTAGTATAAAACAACCCATGAAAAAAGCCGAGCAAAATTTCCAGCGAAATAATCAATTATTTTCCCCAAAGATAACCGAATCGATTTAACCCACAAATTTCAGAGGAAGTAAATAAAAAGTATGCATCCCCATGGCAAAGAGTTAGTGTGCAGTACTACTCACTTTCAGTATCCAGCTCTATCACCTTCGTCTTGGCACCCAAGCTGCTAAACAGTTGTTTGACCTGTGTACAATAGGGGCAGTATGTCTTGCTGCAGCGAGAACCCAAAAGAGAAAAAAAACAATCCATATCACAATCCCTGCCAGAACGCCATTAAGTTAATGCACAATTAACTACAAGGAAATGCGGGATTGAAGGAAGAACCTGAAAACCACGACAGAATTAGAGGAAACGATCTCCTTCGCTTTAGCCATCGCCATTTCTATAATCTTAGGATCCTTGCTGAACGATAAGCCCATAAAATTGATGCACTGCCTCGCTATCCCTGGCCTTAAAAAGAAGAAGAGAGCGGGGCAAAGATATCCGAGGCAAGTAGGAAACTGGTACGGGCCTTACTTTCCTTGCCTTCCACGTCTCTGCGTGACACAGTATAAGGCGATAGAATTGCGTTGACTGGGATTATTGGTGGATTTAATGGCCTGAATTAACAGTAAAGTTTAAACGTATATTTATGGAAAAACGATTCCTTATAAGATTTCATTACCATTAAAATATTTTTATCATTAACCTTTACTTTTAATTTTTTTTTTTTTAATAATAATAATATAATTTAAAAATAAAAAATGATACATAGATGAGAATATTGGCGAATCTATTCTGTGACATTAAAGATGGATAATAATAATAATAATATGGAGTATATGACTTAAATTTGTAAATCCAAACCCCCGATTGGGGTGGAGGAGATGGGGAAGCACGGTAGAATGATGAAATGGGCGAGGTGGCAGGAGGAACCATCGCGAGTCATAAATCTCACTCAAGGTGGAATGATGGAACGCAGAACTGGCAGGATCCCGAGGCCAGGAGTTGTCAATGCAATCAAGACAGGTTATGGTAAAGAGGACAGAGATCAGAAGAGGAGGGGAGATGGTAAGAACGACAGCATGGTTGCAAGAGGTCGCAAGGCAGTTGGCAAGAGTATAATAGGAGCAGATGAGGGCACTCCAAGGAAATGCATGCGCCAAAGGAAGGGGACGCAGGGCAGTAGTGGAGGAGTGTTATGTCAATAGAGGGCGGTGGCGCAGTGGTGTAAGGGAAGAGTGGGTAGCAGGGTTATCGACACTTGGAACCGGAACGCCGAGGCACCTCCCTCCCCCGATCACACAGGAAGTATAGGTGGTGAAATTGGAAGCTTCACCACTGCTTCAAAGCTTGAGACTGAGACAAAAGCAGCCTCGAAGATGGAAGGAAAGGAGGCAAGGCAGAGTAGAACTTCGCGCAGGACGTGGGAAGGCATAGACCAGGGCCAGGTGACAGGGGAGGAACGAGAGTTAGATTCGGAAGTTCATATTATAGAGCAGCCAAACCAAACTATAACCAGAACAGCGGGAGAAAAGAAGACACGGAGACCAGGGGCGACCAACAAGGAACTAGAACAAACTAGGAGAAGCGAACCAGAGGGCAGCGATGTGAGGAAGTTACTAAGGGTATAAATTTCAAAATTGGTTAAGGAAGTGAGCCAGTAGCAAGGAGAAAGGCAATGAACCCAGGCAGAAGAGGTGGGCACCGGGGCAGAGGTAGAGGTAGAAAAGCCGACAGGCATCAGTGGAACTTGGATCCGCCAGAGGACCAGAGATGAGGGCGTCAAACCATGATGCATATGGTTCAGGAAGCGGAGAAAGCTTATAAAGAAGGCACAGATGCAGAAATCCGTAGGATTATCCAGGAGTTGGAAGCCAAGGCTCTACAAGAGGATTCAGAAACTGAGATGGAAGATTGGGGAAACTTGATTCCTGATCCAGGTAATACTAGAAGTCGATTGTCTCTTTATAGGCAGGCATTACATGTTTACTGGGTTGTAAAGAGAATTCTGGCCAAAGTAATGGAACAAGTAGCAATGGAAATGGCAGAGGTGGCCCAGGGCATCCCGAATTTAAAGAAAGAGATGAAGAACCTCCAGATTACCCTGTTTATGCAAGATGAAAAACTGGAAGAAATCAAACAAATCCTGAAGATGATTGTGCCAGCGGCTAAAGCTGAAGAGACCCTGCCCAAAATCGTGGTAGACTAGTCTATCATGCCTCGTGTTTGATAAGTTTTGTTAAGATGTTGCTAGATAGTCAAGGCCTTAGTTTCCGTTATAGTTTGTTTAAAATGTTGAAAAATAGCAAGTATAGTGTTTCTGATAGTGGAGTCCACATGGCATGGATGGATAGACTGAAACTTTTCTTTTACTGGATGGCTATCAAGGATTGCAGGTGGCCAACAGACCCAGTTTCCCTTCGGGGCAGGTTGAGGTCACCAAACTTATGTAACTATTATATTTTGATGCAATAGAAAAGGAAGGATCCCACTTTTGCCGACAAAAAAAAAAATTGTAAATCCAAAAAAAATGTTAAATTTTAAAGAAAAGTGACAAAAAAAAAGATACCTAACTAAACTTGTATTTTTCAATTGTTTTTGATGATGTTTTTCAATTGATTTAAAATAATTGGACGATAGGCGTATATATATGAACTTTAGATAGAAGGAGATTTGTTGACTTGTTTTTGGGCCTAGATTGATTCTCAAGGGAATATGCTTAGCATATGCTTCTTCTTAATGCTTATCAACCGTTGTAGTATAATATATAATTTGTTAGTTTGCATTGACTTTTAATAAATTTAAAAAATTATATTTGTGGCTCCCCACCCACCAATTTCCTAGGGATATGATAATATTCCAATTCTAATAAGTTCCTCCATGTTGAGATTATTCCAATTCTAATAAGTTCCTCATTATTTTTTTTTCCAAAGAAAAAAGCAGCAATTTTCTATTAATTGAAATGGAAAGTTACATTGTAGTATATGCAATGAAGCATTCCAGGGGTTTCCTGAAGGACTTGTATGCATGAAGCACAAAGAGTAGCAGAACTCATGTGCATAAGGCGCATTGAGTAGCAGCACTACCCTAGAGAAATAAAAAGAAGAAAATAAAAAATAAGATAAAATTGATATTACTCTTTTCTCCCTTTCTTTTTTTCCACTTTTCGCCAACCTCCGGCGTTGGGGGTGTTTACAATGGAAAGTTGATTTTCACTTGTATGGTTGGGAGAGTCTTTGTCAGATTTGGATCATTCTGATCCATGAGTTCTCTTGATGTCGGTTATTTCCATTCATGTTGGTTGAGTTTCTTGGTGTTGCAATGGGTTGTTGAGGTCTTTCTCCTCATTAGGTGTATTGTTCTGTGTCTTTTGCTCCTCCATTTATGCTTTGTATTCTGTTGTTTCTACTTGTTCTACTTCTTCCTCCAAGGGGGTTGTGTATTGCCATCCTTTTGGCTGTTTTTGTTACTTCTTTTTCCATTTGGGTGTTTGTTTAGCTTTCAGACATGCATTGTGGAGGTGTCCTGTTTGAAAACACCCACAACATCAGAAGGTTGTATTTTCGTAGTCTAGTTGTTGTGTCAACTGAGTATTATTAAAGTTCAATGTTATGTTTGCTAGTAATCCTTCACTGAGATCTACCTCAACACATATCCTAGCAAAAGTAAATGTTCCTCTTGTAAGTCTCTCCTTGTCGATTTTAAGGAATTTTCCCAATGTATTTCCTATGGCGATTAAAACATTGTGGTGCGAGAAATGTAGTGGGAGGTTGTGCAACCTGACCCAAACTGGCATCTTTGATACCACCATTGTGTTGGCATTGAAATCTGGAAACCAAGGGGTCATAAAAAGTCATGCATCGCCCCAGAACCATGGTCCCTTATTAAGGATATTTTCCATTTCTTGTATTGTTCTGAATCAGACTATAAAGAATCCTTTGGGGCATAAGTATATTTCACACTCTGGTAACCAAGCATCATATATCCATTGATGCAGCGTATCAAATTTAGGCCAGAACCCATTGAATCTGCATATAACTGATTTGGAATAGAGATCTGTGTACAAGTTGTTTACCTCAGGCATTGCGATGGTAAGAGAAGGATTCTCAATTTTTTGTTCTACGATGTAAGGTCTTGGTAGCTCGGGCAGAGTTGTTGTATTGGCTTGAGCTTTATCCTTGCCTTTGACTATGTCCTTAAAGGATCTAGTGCTTTTTGAGCTAGTTCCAACACATTTTCCCCTCAGACACTAGTTAATCATGATGGTCGAGTCTGTGGTAATGTCATAGCCTTGGAGTGTGTGTTGGTCCTATAAATTGTAGCCTGAGTAAATCATGTTTTGTCGGCATGTTGGTATACTGAGGTGGTTTTGGATATTTAACCTTAGCTCCTGAATCCTCCTCCTCTTCTAAATCCTCCAGCAAATAGTCTTTCCCTCCAGTGTTTTGATGAAGATTTGTATCAGATCCTCCTCAGTAGTGGGTGGATCTGTCTGAGGAGGGGCTCGATCTGTTGCCCATGTGCCCTGAGGTGACAGATCTGAGTATAACGATGCTCTGTCTGGTTCTTTTTTGGCCAGATCCTGGACTCAGTGTGGTGGGAGATCTATATAAGCCACACCCATCTAGGTGCCCCATACTTTCACTTACGCTTCTGTGCTCGTCATAAAGGGTTTCCCTTCCTCTGTTGTTGCAGGTTCTGCTAGCCAATGGTAAACATTGGAGGTTGGTTTGTAGGCAACCAGATCTGGTCCACTTCTGAGCCGATCTTCTTTCTGGCTACCTTCTTCATCTTTCCCATGGTCAGATCCATTAGGAGCGTCGCGTTTCAGGTGAGGGGAGGTCCTCCGTGTCTGCAGTGGAGGTCGTTCTTTCACAAGGGTTGCATACTCTATTATCTGGAACCGGCTAGGGTTATACACCGTTGCTAAATCGACCTTGTGGCCAGGACCGGTGACCTGAGAAGTATCCTCAGCCAGCTCTCCGTCGTTCTTGGTCTGTTTTGTGGGTTCTATGATACCCTTTAGTTGTTTCTAGTGAGGAGCCCAGAGGAGCATGCCAGTCCGATCCACAGTAGGCCACCCAACCTAGTCTAAGCCATGGCCAGGGTTGCATTGCATTATAGGGACGAGGTCGTCCAGCGTGTCGACGACCTAGTTGGTTGTTGTAGAAACCCTTGTGCGCACCATTTCTTGATGGTTTCCCCTGACTTTGATTTTTTATGCCTACTTTTGATCATAATTTCCTCGTTATTATTTATAACATTCATTTATATATAAGCAAATTTTATTTAGCAAAATAGTCCATGACTTCTAATAAATTTAAAAAATTAGATTTGTGTCATGTAGCTCCCCACCTACTAATTTCCCAGGGATTTGAGATTATTCCAATTCTAACAAGTTCATCCATGTTGAGATTATTCCAATTCTAATAAGTTCCTCGTTATTATTTATAACATTCATTTATATAAAATTTATTTAGCAAAATGGTCCATTACTTTTAATAAATTTAAAAAATTATAATGTGGCTCCCTACCTACCAATTTCCTAGGGATTTGAGATTATTCCAATTCTAATAAGTTTCTCATTATTATTTATAACATTCATTCATATATAAGCAAAATTTATTTAGCAAAATGGTCCATCACTTTTAATCAATTTTAAAAATTATATTTGTGCCCATGTGGCTCCCCACCCACCAATTTCGTAGGGATCTCAAATAATTCCAATTCTAATAAGTTCTTCACTATTATTTATAACATTCATTTATATATAAACAAATTTTATTTAGCAAAATGGTCCATTACTTTTAATAAATGTAAAAAATTATATTTGTGCCACGTGGCTCCCCACCCACCAATTTCCTAGGGATTTTAGATTATCCCAATTCTAATAAGTTCCTCTATGTTGAAATTATTCCAAATCTAATAAGTTCATTAATATTATTTATAACATTCATTTATATATAAGCAAATTTTATTTAGCAAAATGATCCATTACTTTTAATAAATTTAAAAATTTATATTTGTGCCACATGGCTCCCCACCCACCAATTTCCTAGGGATTTGAGATTATATCGATACTAATAAGTTCCTCATTATTGTTTATAACATTCATTTATATACAAGTAAATATATAACATGGTATTTTCCTAAGTCTTCATTATGGTGCAAATAAATTTCATCCATTCTGGTGTTAAGATGTCTCTCAACTTGTTCGAAGATCATATTGTCTTCACTACGATGCAAATAAATTTCATCCATTCTAGCGTTAAGATGTCTCTCAACATGTTCAAAGATCATATTGTCTACTCCAATCTTTTGCTCACACTGGAATAATGTGGGCTACAAATTGTGCATGCTACATCTTCTTCAATTAATAACAAAGTTTCCCCGTACCATATATAACAAGGTATTTTCCTATAATTGTGACAATAGCTTACTTCCCAGTCTACTTTACCAGTATCTGAACATACATATATTTGTACGTTGTCACAGGTGTCTGATAGTGGCAAATTTACTGTGGACAACATCTATGAGAAGTTTGGCAATTTGATATTAGATCACGAGGCCGAGTTATAGGCCCTTGACTCTCAAGAGGAATGTATGTCACCGTACAAATGAGGAGTACAAGGTTTGAGTAGCTTATGCCACAAATCTCCACGGCATCAATTATGTGTCCGCTATAAATTTAGTAATTGAGTGTGGTTTAGATGTTAATGATTTGAAGGAGTGCTCTATGGAATATTGCTTTACTTTTCAAATGCAAACGTATAGAATTAGCTCAACTATGAATTTGGTATGTCCTAGGTTTTCAGTGTAGGATTAGTGTAGAACTAGGCCAAGTAGTATGAATGAATTTGTGCTCTAAAATTAATTAGCAATCATTCAATAACAAATATTCAAATTGCATGCTGATCTTATTAGTTTTTTCTTTAAAGATCAGTATTGATCTATTTTAATCACAAATCTAAGAAGTGTTTAGAGTGATATAATTCTTCTTGCATAAATATTTTTTAAATGCAAAATTTGAAGAAGAAAAAAATGTTTGCATCTCAAAGATAAAGTTGAGAGAAAAACATAGCCCGAATATAAAATAATATTACTTGAAACGCTTAAAAATGTTTTAACCATGAAAAATTATTTATTTTCATTATACATATTAGTTGACATTGAAATATTGTACTTAATATGTCATTGAAATATTTTACTTATGAAGTATATTGTTTATATTAATAAGTTCCATGATAAGTTTCTACATGATTAATACATTATGAATTTTAGAAAATATGGTTGATGTTTTGAAATGTACTTTTATTTTTAAAATTTGAAGTGCATTATGTTGTAAATTGATTACAAGTAAAATAGATGAAGTAGATATATAATTTTTTATATTTATTTTTAATATATCATACATTTAAACATTGTAATTTATAGATTTAAAATTCCATCAATAATGTTTCACATGTTATATGTTTTTTTTTTTTTTTTTTTTTGTTTTTTTTTTTTAATTTAATATATTCAAATGTGATTATAGTAAATCAATTTATGAATTTAAAAATGTTTATTTCTTTTCATTTCATTTTATATGAATTTATTTTTGAAAAAAACATGATCTATTATTCATTTGTTTTTAATATTTTGCACTATATTTTGAATTTTTGTTCATTAACAAAAACTATAAAATAATAATTTATAGGGTTTATTAATTTAAGGCTTCATATTCATAGGATATAATATTATCCATAGGGTTTATAATATTAATATTTAGGTTTAATATAAATCCATTGGGTTTATAATCATGGTCAACCATGGTCCAATGTCACATTGTGATAAAATAATTATGAATATGAAAATCAACCAATGTCGCATTGTGACAAGCATTGTCTCAATATGAAAATCAACCATGGTCAACCATGTTCCAACGTCGCATTATGACAAAGGTTGTCTCAACTATGTCAAACATGATCAATCATGGTCAACCATGGTCACATTGTGACAAAGATTGTCTCTTGGTCCAATGTAACGTTGTCACAACCATGGTCATCCATGGTCAACCATGGTCCAATGTCGCATTGTGACACAGATTGTCTCAATATAGAGATCAACCATAATCAACGATGGTCAACCATTGTCTAATGTTGCATTGCAACAAATGTTGTCTCAACATGAAAACCAATCATGGTCAACCATATTCCAATGTCGCATTGTGACAAATATTTATCTTATGGTTTATATTCCTTGGATTTATAATATTTATGCTTTGGGTTTAATATTATTCCCTTGGGTTTATAATATTTATCTTAGGGCTTATATACCTTGGGTTTATAATATTAATCCCTTGGGTTTAATATTATTCCCTTGAGTTTATATTATCAATCCGTTGGGTTTTCAATCCGTTGGGTTTTTAGTATTAATCCCTTGGGTTTATTATTCCCATGGGTTTATAATATCAATCCCTTTAGGGTTTATATACCTTGCATTTATAATAATAGTCTCTTGTGTTTAATATTATCCCCCTGGGTTTATAATACCTTTGGGTTCAATCATGATCAATAACCATGGTCACATTGCGACAAATACTATCTCTTGGTCCAACATCACAATGTCACAACCATGGTCATCCATGGTCAACCATGGTACAACATTGCATTGTGACAAAGATTTTCTCAATATGGAGATCCACCATGGCCAACAATGGTTAGTCATTATCTAACATCGCAATGTGACAAACATTGTCTCAATATGAAAATCAATCATAGTCAACCATATTCCAATGTTGCATTGTGACAAATATTTACCTTAGGGTTTAAAATATTTATCCCTTGGGTTTAATATTATTCCCTTGGGTTTATAATATTTATCTTAGGGTTCATATACCTTGGGTTTTTAATATTAATCACTTGGGTTTATATTATGAGTCCGTTGGGTTTATTATTACCTTGGTTTTATAATATCAGCCCCTTAGAGTTTATATACCATGCATTTATAATATTGATCCCTTGTGTTTAATATTATTCCCTTTTGTTTACAATACCTTTGGATTTTAGAATTAATCCCTTAGGTTTATTATTCCCTTCGGTTGATAATATCAATCCATTAGGGTTATTATTCCCTTCAGTTTATAATATCAATCCGTTGGGTTTATTTGGTTCATATTCCTTGGATATAATATTATTCATAGGGTTTATAATATTAATCTAGGGTTTAAAATAAACCCCTTGGGTTTACAATCACGGTCGTTCATGGTCAACGATGGTCCAATATCACAATGTGCCAAAGATTGTCTCAATATGAAAATCAACCATGGTCCAACGTCATATTGTGATAAACAACATCTCAGTATGAAAATCAATGATGTTAAATCATGGTTAACCATCTTTATTTTAGGGCTTCTTTGTCTCAATATGAAAATCAATCATGGTTAACCATATTCCAATGTTGCACTATAACAAATATTTATGTTAGGGTTTATAATATTTATCTCAGGGTTTATATTCCTTGGGTTTATAATATTTATCCCTTGGGTTTAATATTATTCCCTTGGGTTTATAATACCTTTAGGTTCAATCATCGTCAACCATGTTCAATAACCATAGTCAACCATGGTCACATTGTGAAAAAGACTATCTCTTGGTCCAACGTCCACATTAAACTAGTTTTTTTTGTTATTAATATATTTATAAGTATACATCAATATTACTTAATCTTACATATTAAAACATTTTATTAATGACCCACATTGAATTTTTATTATTATTATAAATATTTCTAAATGTTACATAGTAATGTTATATTAGGGTCCAACGAATTACACAACAGCCTCTTATTATTTTTATTAGGAAATACTTTTTTTTTTTTCAATTACTTTTTTCCTTTAGACATTGAATATTTCACCATATACAACATTAAAATATTTCTTTTTAACATTTTCTTTTTATATAGATATATATGAAGTTGATATCCACATACATTGATCTCTTTATTTATATCTTGTGTTGAAATATTTTTGAAAAGTATAAGGTTTAAAAGTCTTACATTTTTTTTTATTTATTTTTACTTCTAATTACTTTATCTCTTTTTAAAATTGATATGAAATTATATTAAGTCATGTTGACATTAAGATATTTTATTCATAACTGAGGATGAGTGAAATAATTACGAAGTTGAGTTGTAACGTCAACAAAAAAATCTAGTGACCATAGTAAGATTGAGATTATTGATGTTTTATAATGCTTATAATTAAAACTAACTAAACATGCATGTTCATATTCGTTTTTTATCATAGCTGACCTTGCTTTTCTATTTAGAGAATATTTTTTTGTATTCTAAGAGGGACATGTGTTAACTCCATTTTGAGTAAAGGCAGAATCGTACATTTGTAAAATAAATGGTGTAGTTTAAGTCATAGAAGAAATAGACTTTGTCAGTGGAATTGGGCAAAACAATTTAAAAAAAGAATGTGATTTTTTGTTGTTAAAAATGCAATTTTACATGCATAAATGAATTTTTCACAATGAAAAACCCCTAGGGCAGTCGAATTCTACAGATTAAACAATTTAAACTCAAGTTCTTAAAAGGATTTTGGTTAAAATTAACGAGAAAAAATGTTCTTTGAAAAGGCCATTTCGTCTATAAGTTAAACTATGCCCAAATAAATTAAATTTCTTTATTTTATGAAGGATTGGAATATTTATTATATGATTTAAGGAGTTTATTAATAGTATTTGAAAGAGAAAAAATATGTTCATTTTTTCTTTGACATGTATGTAGTATATATGTAAGATAACTTGTTTATTGAATTTACCTGGGGTAGTTGAGAGGAATGTTGTTATTTTTCCCACCTTAATTCAATTGTCATGAGTGATTATAAAATTCCAAAATATCATCTAAAAACAATTAATACAAATAAAAAAATACAATACACTCACCATTTAATCTTTACGAGAAATTTTAATCCTTACAAGAAGGGTGTTGCGACAATGATGTCACAATTATAAGAAGATACTCAAACCTTTACATATTGGAAGCTTCAATGCGTAAAGACATTTGTCCTTACAAGATGGGGAGCTAAAAAAAATAAAACAACACTTAACCTTTAATAAGAAGTTGGTTTGCAAGACTTGCCCACTCTGCAACTTTGCGGCCCTAAGCTCCTTTGACATGCCCTATTTGCTTCGTTGAGTGCAACAGCCATATGGCCCCACCTACCCAGTTGACGCTCTTCTCATTGTGCCTTCCTTTCCCTTCACCTTGCCCCCATTTAATCATTCTTACCTTATTCCTGCCTTTTCTTTCCTCTACCCCTCTGGCCTATTAGGCCTTAATTTGGTCAGGAGGTCAATCATGACCAATCCATCCTCCCTTACTTTGCTCAACCAGGAGATTTCGACATTTAACTCCTTGATCTTGAATGGCCCCAATTTCCATAAGGCTTATTTCTCCCGCTTCGTAAAAAATCCCAATGAGATTCCCAAAGTCGAGATCTCAGCCCCATAGGCCAAACTTCATGCTCTTCGGTTAGAAGATTGGGGCCTAGTGGGACAGTTTATGGGACTGTGGCCCTTCCCCAGAACTATCCGCCAATGGGTTTCAAACAACTGGAAACCCATGATAGATGGTGAAGTTACCACTTTCTTCTATGGCAAGGATTTCTTTACTTTCTTCTTTGAGAAGAAATCAAATTGGGATCAAGTCTTCTGCAGTGGTTCGTACTTCATGGGGGCTTGAGGAATTTACTTAGAATGTCGGAGCCTAAACTTCAATTCGAGTTGTGATGTTCCTTATACTGTTTCGCTATGGGTAAAGTTGTCTTTTCTCCCTCTTCACTGTTGGAATAATGCCACCTTTAGGAAGATAAAAAATGCCTTGGGGGAATATGCTGATTGTTCTGAGCCTCGTGATGGTCTTTTCTCCTATGCAGGAATATGTGTATAGGTCGATTTGGAAAAGGGGCTCCTGACCATAATAAATCTAAACTTGTATGGTTGGCCGCACATTTAAAAATTGGATTATGATCAACTCCCTTTCAAATGCAAAATTTGTCATGATTATGGGCATTTCACTAGAAATTTCCATAAGAAACCATAAGACCTTTAAAAGCAAGGCGAATCAGGAGATAAATGGTAGCAAGATAAAATGAAGAAAGGACCTCAAAAGCAAAACCATCCCTCAAACTAGCAATAGAAGTAAGCCCCCACTAATGAATCTAGGCCATCTTCCCTAAGAACAAAGTTGTTGTGAATGGGGAAAGAACGAGAAAATTAGTCAATCTTGGAGACTCGAGCAACAGGTATGAAGTGTTGGCCATCCACGAAGAAGGAGAGATACCTCATCAAGATTCCTTAGTCCTAGACTCGCCCTCTAATCCAATGGTCTCTTAAAGTCCTCTGATTGGCTCCACAATGGCAAGAGGCAACAAATATCCAAAACCTATGCAAGATGAATCCCTAGAAGAAGATGAATATTTCTTGTCACCAAGGGATGGTATGCCTAGACCTCCTTTTGCAAGTTCAACAAATGAGAAGTCGGAAGCACATAATGCCAATGAGAGAGACTGTCATACTTGTTGCTTCAGAAGAAAAACCAATCAAGAAATAAGGATTGAATGGACAGAAAAGGAGAAAGAGTTGGTCCATTAGTCTACCCTAAAAAAGATTTAATTATGAGACATGGGAAGCAAAGAAAATAAGAAATTTTTTGCATCAACCCCACCTAAAGGGTCTCTTCATTCCAAAAGAAAATAATGATAGTTCTCTCTTGGAATTGTAGAGGATTAGGGTCTGAAAAGAGGAGAACAAGAGTGAAACTTTAATTAGGAAACAATGGCCCTCAATTGCTCTACTTTAGGAGATCAAAGTTGATGAACAAGAAATAATATCCAATAGTTTTAGTTGTGGAGTAGTTGTGGCATCTCTTTAGTCGACACCAGAGGTGCATCTAAGGGCCTTTTTACTCTCTAGAACCCATTTGAGGTCCAACTCCTCAATTCCCATAAAAATGTGCACTGGCTCGCAACATTCTTTCTCGACCTTTCTTCGAACCAGGTATGTTCCATTGTTAATGTTTACATGTGATGGGGCCATCCCACGTGATCCCGCCGTCAACACGTTCCACTTGATGTGTGTACAAGCAAGTAATAATGTTTAACAGAGATTTTTTTATTTTTATTTTT